>OZ024912.1:2952732-3025232 GCA_964017125.1 Flabesymbios commensalis
GGAAAATTATTTTCCACAAAACCATACTCGCTGTCCTGACGTCCTAATAGAGGTGTGTTTTCACGTATACCTCGCCTGGGAGAACCAGAGTTGCTGTCCGTCTCCAGGGAAGGGGCAAATGTGACATCGGGTGGGGGCATTGTTCCAGCATCCAAATCTAAAACGTCCTCGAGATCTGTGCTGTCTGCTGTGTCGTAACTCATCAAAACGGTAGTTTATGACCCTGTATCTGGAAAACCTACTTCTACAGACTAGCTACAAATGTTAGCTACATAAGTATTGTGTGTGACCAGTTTATGGAAGTGTCATGGCCATTTTCAGAGATAATTTCGTTAAACACGACTTGATTGCTTCAACTCTGCTGTCAGATTTGTCAACATGCCTGACATGGAGTGGTGACGTCATGATTCACACACAAAGCCAGACGCTCGATTTTAGTTTCATATCATTTACACATGGAGTTGATATTAAAAAGAAAAAATTATCAATAAATTAACTATTAGTAAAGAAAGTGTAAAACTTTATATCAGGGCATAAATTTAGAAAATAAAAAACAATGCAAAAATATTTTTTAGCTGATTGTTTTCGTTTTTATATGTGAAATCAAGCTACATCAGTTTTATATAAGGTTATTTATTGGTGTCAGAAAGATCGGCCTGTAGTTAGAAGCAATATGCCGATCTCCTTTTTTGAAAACAGGGGTTATATTAGCCTCGACCCATTCATCCGGCAATTTTCCGGTCTTTATAGAGTGCTCAAAAATATCTTTAAAAAAACAGATGTCTCCTTTGCAGCATTTTTGCGGAGTAAATTTGGAAGCTCATCAGGTCCTGCAGTGCCTTATCGGCGTTCAATTCGCTCAATAATTTAGTTATGCCAGATTCTGTAATTTCAATTTTATCCATGTCAGTTGTTGGTGGTCCTTCTAATTTAGGCATATTAGTGGTGTCCTCATCAGTAAATACTGAGCAAAACTGTTGATTGAGGATTTTGGCCTTCTGTCTGCTGTCTGAATGCAGTTGGCCATCATGCAATAAAGGAGAGACACCACACCTATCCTGGCGCTGTGATTTTATATAGCACCAGAAAGGCTTTGAATTTTTGAGTTTACAGAGATGCTAGAAGTTTGTCGTTAATAAAGGACCAACGGGAACATCTAAGATTGCGCTGCGTGTCTTGTTTCTGTAATTTGCATTTTGCCCAAAGGTCAGGTCGTTTTGAAGTTTTCGCTCTGTTATAAAGTCTTGCCTTTTTTCGAATAGCCTTGCGGAGCGATTTATCAAGCCAGGGCAAGTTCTGGCGTTTAAATGTTAATTTTGTTGGAACAAATTTATTCAGGCAGTCTATCAAGATAGACTTCAACCTCAACCATTTTTCATTTGTCGAATTATTGGGGCTGTCTTTGTAAAAGGAGACCCATTGTCTCCTAATTTCTTTCCTGATGTTTTCTCAACTTGCTTTTTAAATCTGAAACACTGTGCGAGCGGTTGAACGTCGATATGGGGGATTGATGTCGTCCTCTGTCAGCACTGCAAAATGGTCCGAATTTCCGGGTACACTGCGGGATGATTCAATTAAGCCAGGTTTATTTGTTATGCAAAGGTCTAAAATGTTTTTATCTCTGGTGGGTTATTTTTGTAGTTGGGTCAAGGCATGATCATCCAGGCAAGACAGAAGATGTTCGCACTGCCCCTTGTTGGTAGCTAAGGGCAAAACTAGACTATTTTCCCAGTCTATGTCCGGAAGGTTAAAGTCTCCACCAAGGATGATTTTTTCAATTTTAGAGCCAGGAGGTCGATAAAAGGATCCGAGAAATAAATTTTGATTTTTTATCTGGTAAGGGCAGATATTATGAGGCACATGTGTGATAATAAGTTGCTATCAGATTACCAACACGGATTTGTGGAAGGTTGATCCTGCACCTCGCAATCGTTAGCAGTTCTCGAAGCCTGGACACGCATTCTGGACAATAGAAGTGTAGTGGATGCCATATACCTGGACTTCAGAAATGTTTTTGACACTGTTCCACACAAACGCTTACTGGCAAAGCTAAAAGGCTATGGAAATGTCCAGCATGGATAAATGCCTTTCTTGAGGGTAGAAAAAAAAGAGTAATTGTAAATGGGGAGGGATCATCCTGGGAAGATGTCACTAGTGGTATACCCCAGGGGTCGGTCCTAGGACCAGTTTTATTTGTAATATTCATAAATGAACTCCCGGAGGTAGTGAAGGAATCCGTGCAGATGCTTGCGGATGATACCAAAATGTGGAGAAAATTAAGCAATCTCCAAGACTGCGTGTATCTCCAGGAAGATATAGACAAACACCAAAATTGGTCTTAAAAGTGGCTACTACCCAGCAAACACGAAACATCCAACCAAAGGTTGGACCCATGTATGTTCCACTGTCTACGACGCTGGCCCACCATTGGTCCAACATTAAGTAGATGTCTTGTGTTAGCATTCAATATTGCCGAATGTAAGGTAATGCGTCTAGAGAGCAATCAGATAGACTACCAAAGAAAAATGGGTGAAAACGAATTAGAGAAAACCATCAACGAGAAAGATTTGTGATTCTATTTGACAACAAACTGAGACTATCTGACCATGTAGATACAGCTGTGATTAAAGCTAACAGGCTAGTAGGACTTATCAGAAGATTGTATGAACATCTAGCTTTGTACAACTCTATAATGCGTTAGTAAGACCGCATCTAAATATATTGGAACAAGAGTTTGTCTGATGGGCCGGCATCGAACCAACCAATTAATAGGTAAAGCATTGACCCAATGTAGAACCATCTGTCATCTTAGCCTACATACGAACCCCACCCAGTGACCCAGCCCCACGGCTGTCTTTTAATAAGGCAAGGTGTTGGCACAACACAGGCACAATGTCTAACATATTGCAAAGTATTTAATAATAATCAATATAGGCCTACTATAGGTAATTTTGACACGTTCAGCACATAACCCTGCCAACATCTCAGATGCTGGCTTGATCGTGACGGGGCTACAAGACGGCCGTTGCAATATACTCGCGACACACAGCGAATCATGATGACACTTGTGCACTGGGTCTAGCAGCTGTTATGTTTGCATAGCCTACGATATTAACTGTCAATTTATAAATAATAAAATGTAATAACTGGTAATTTGTCCAATATTCAGCCGTTATAACTACATTTTTCCCGCTACTGGCCTAATATGGGGCCATTACAGAATATGTATGTTTAATCCACCCAATATACTACCACAATGTGTAAAAAGTTTCCACTCTAATTAGATTATTAAATACCGGGCCAATATCGAGATGTTATCAGAGATTTCATTTTTAGGAGTCAAAAAAAGACTCATTATGAAAGACCTTCACTGCAAACTTTTTCTCTAAAATCAAAATTGTAGTTTAAGATGGCCTAAGATGTATTTCATTTCCTTCCCAAGATAAGTTGAAGTTTCTGATTATAATTTCATGATTGTTGGTGTTGCAACTGACCTGGCGATTATCACGACATACTATAATACTTTTACTGACTCACTACTTTTTACATGTTGATACATTTATCATAAAAAAATATATAAAAATATGCTTGACAGGATATATCATATGGATACTCTGAGCGTCTCCTGGTGAGTGGTCTACGTACTTTTTACAGTCTGAATCACCAGGTGTCGCTACTCCACCACCTCACAAGCGCCCTAAACAGACACCGCAGCTTTGTATTGAGAAGATAGATTGTTAAAATATAAAACACATGACGATATATAAAGAAGAAATGAAAAACATAGATTACAGCAATGCAAATTACTGTGATCGCTGCTGCACAGACCCTCAGCGCAATCCCCACTAACTCATAGTAAGGCCCTATATATTTCTTGTATTCCGTAGCATCTTGGTTCAGGAGTATTGGTCAAGATAGGTAATTTCGGGCCTGACACATGGATCCCAGCAGATAAAATTACATTGTTTCAACATCAGAACGACGTCAACCTTCTTTCGCAATCATCCCTTACAACTTCATTTCGACATAATTTCAACACCAGGTGCATATTGCAATGCAAGTGTGAAGGCTGTCAGTACATCTTCCTTAGTGATATTTTTTCTCTTCATGATATTTAGGCCTACTGCAACAAAATAACAACATTAAATGTACAAATTACTTTAGTAGCTGATGGTTAAACTGGGTAAATCTGAATAAACAATTAAGGCATGACATAGGCCTATTACAATAAAAGAATGATGTTCAATAGAAATATGAATAAGCTTACCATACTTGTAAATTTGCTAAAACTAAATTACGAACTAGATTATATTACCTAGCCCAGTGGGCACAACGACGTTGTTTCAACGTTGAAACGATGTTGAAAAATGGTAAAATGACGTCGAAACAACGTTGAAAAAAGTTTCATGTGAAAATTGTTTCAACGTCATAATATCAACGTGATTTCAACGCGATTTCTACTTGATTTCAACATGATTTCAACATCGTTTCAATTATAACGTCGATACGACGTTGTAATGATGTCGTTTTTTTTCTGTTAAAACGACGTCAGAAATACGACGTCGATGCGACGTTGTATTGAGGTTAGCCGACGTTGCAACGCGATTTCAACCTCCTATCCACGTTGAAACGACTTTGTATGCCCACTGGGCTGTGAGAAAGTACAAAAATATAATAATAAATATCACAACCCTAGGCAGCACAACTCCCGAAATATTTCAAGTTTGAGCCGACAAGGGCAGATCTAGAGGCAATTACCAACCACTAAAAATTAGATAGCTAAATATAGATGTTTTATTTTTTATTTTTTACCAATGTCAAAATTTTTATTTTTGTTATTGATCAAAAAATGTAAAGGGTTTTCAATAGTTTAAATGGGAAAAAATACCTGGTTTCAGTATTTGGCAGGAATTATGAGAAATTTGTCTTGCAAGCTTTTGACACTTGGTGGAGCCAAAGACAGAACACTATTTCCGGATTTTATAGGAGTGTCCTTCCTGGACCATGGAAATGCCCTCCCTTGAGTAGAGAGGAGCATTTTCATGGACCAGTCTATGCATGTTAGAAGACACAATTTGCTGTACTCTGAATCTAACCGGGAGCTAATTCACCTGATAAAATTTAAAGTACACTATATGACTACGTGGGGTAAGATATAGAACAAATCGAATAGATTTATTTGGAAGGATCTGCAATTTATGTTGTAGGTTCTTGTGCTAGCCATGGTACCACGAAGAGCATGCATAGTCCATGTGACATTGAATTAGTGCTGACGCTAGTAGTCTTTTCAATGCTAAATTCAGACAATTGACTTATCTTCAAAAATTTCAAACGTAATTTTCTTTTTGTCAAAATATTTTTCAAAATCAATTTATGGCTTAATGTTTGTTCTAGATCTACCCCTGGGTAGCAAACAGACTTTTTAAAATAAATTTAATATTCTCACATCCAATATCTAAAGATGGTGAGCTACAGATTTTCGTGCATGATCCAAATAAAATAGTATCTGTATTACCCAGATATAAGGGAAGTTTGTTATCAAATAACCTACTACTCAAAGCACAGAACTCTTTTGTGAGAGTCTTCCGCGTATAAAATTAGTGTACATTTTACTGAGGATTACATATTACTAACATATATTAAGAAAAGTGATGGAACCAGGTACCCTGATGACATCGCAAGGCTCTGACAAACTGACCACCATGTTTTAGCGGGCCTGGCTCTACGGTGATCACCAGAGCGCGCTAGCTGACTAGGGCCACCACCGCTACCGTCTTATCGGTAGGCGGAGTCACTGTCTTTTTTACACGGGCAGCTGTGGAAAAATGTCAGTCACTGCGGCCGAGCTCCACGCAATGTGAGTAGCTTGGCTTAGCCGGGTAGGAACCAGGATGGAAATCTGTGGTACACCACAGCTAAGGTACCATCCAGGGTTTGGAAGAGATACTGTTTATATTTACTTTATGGGTTTGATTCGGTTAATATGAATCGAGCCAGGAAACTGAAATCTTATTAAGCCCTAAAGCTTTAAGTTTATCTGTAGCAATGAATGGTTTATAGTGTCAAAAACCTTCTGCAGATCTATCATGACCATAGCGGTGAAAAGGCCATTATCCGTGCCATGCCGAATATAGTCTGTGAAATAAGCATGTATCGGTTGAAAAATGGCACTGTCACGAATAAATCGTGCAGGTAGGTCATCAAGACAAGTAGTGTTGTAAAACACATTATCAAAACTATCAGTCACTTTCAATTTATCGAAAGTTGTTGAGTCATCAACATCTAAGCCGATAAAGGTTGAGTTGCCGTTTGCCGTTTGGATGAAGTTCCAATTGATTTAGGAATCTTCTATAGGTCTGAGGAGGAATTTTTATGGTCTTCAATTTTGTTGGTATAAAAACATCTTTTGATAAACTTTGTGAATCAAGTATTAAACTTTATTTCGCAATTTAGAGAAATGTTCGAAAGCATCTGTAATTTTATTTTTTCGATAATTATGTTGGTTAGATCTTGATCACTCTGATTGATTTACTTTAGTCCAAAATATCCAGGGTTTGGAAGAAATGTTCGAAATCATCAGTAATTTTATTTTTTCGATAATTATGTTGGCTAGATCTTGATCACTCTGATTGATTTACTTTTAGTCCAAAATATGTCCGTCCATAGAAGGTTTTGATCTTAGTTTCAATCGTACCTGCTTAATAGGCACCATGATCACCAATAATTACCGGCCAATCTCTTTATCACCCACATTATCCAAAAATTTAGAAAAAAATGTTTATTATCAATTATTCGCATATTTCTCTGATAAGGAACTTTCTTATCCAAGCCAATACGGTTTTAGACGAGGTCATTCTACAGAATTGGCTTCAACAGAGTTAATAGATTTAATCATTCAAAAATTAGATGTAAGCAAATTACCTTTAGCTATTTTTGTAGATCTGTCAAAGGCCTTTGATACTTTTAACCACGATATTCTCCTCGATAAACTTCGTTTTTATGGAATAACGTCTTAGAAATTTTATTTTTTTAAATTGTATCTAAATAATAGAACCCAGTATGTTGACCACGACGGAACAACCTCTGACATCAAACAAATAACTACTGGTGTTCCTCAAGGATCAATTCTAGGCCCCCTTTTATTTATCATTTATATTAATGATATATCTAATGTCAGCATTTTTTTTTTACAGTTATTCTTTATGCAGATGACAGTACTTTAATTACTACACTAGAAATGTCCGATGTCAATATAAGTTATGAGTTGCCCAAAATAAGCAATTGGCTCAAATTGAATATGTTATCCATCAATGTTTTGAAATCAAAATTTATTGTACTCCATATGCTGCAGAAACACTTAGCAATTATATATCCCAAACCGAACCAATTTTCAAAGTCTGGGCATATTAGAAATTGAAGATATATTTTTATTAAATCAATTAAAGTTTTGCTTTAGGCTATTAAATAATAACTCACCTGTATATTTTAAATCGATACAAGTTTCCAGGCACCAGGAAACTCATTCGTATAATACCCGTAACAAAGAAGACGTTCACAGAAATAGAGTTTTTCATGTCTTTGCTGACAAATGTATTCTTTTTTCAGTGCCGTTTTTACTGAATTTAACTAATAAAAACATAATTAGCAAAATAAACACCCATAGTTACGCATCATTTGTGAAATATGCAAAATATTAATTTTTAGATAATTATTCAAATCACTGCTCTATACCTATATGTTATGTTTCTCAACAAAATCGTTAAATATGTGTAAATTGTATACCTTTATGGGTGTATCTATATGTATGCGTGCTTACGTTTATATATGCCAGATATGTATGCTTTTCTGCGTGTAGGCCCTATACGTGAATAGATATATATTTATATACTGGCATATCATCGAGGCTGCACATAATATATGTGTATATGGACCTGTATGTGTATGTATGTATATATGCGTTTGTATATATATATGTGTATATGTATGTGTATGTATGTATAGGTGTGTGTATGTATATATATATCTTCTTCTTATTCTTCATGCACTCTGTGTTGAGAACCTGAATGAAAAGTAGAGTGAATTTTTACCGAATTATGGGTGGTAAAAAACTCTTTGAACCTTTCTTGGTCAAGGCCTCTTTATTTTCAGAGCGTTTTGATGGTACATTTATAGCCCACGCGCACCAGCAGATCGAGGCTCGTGAAACGTGAAAAAGAAGCCAACATGGAAGACACGGACGATCCACAAAATTTATGCGACATGAAATCGGACGAAATGGGCGATGATGGTGATGACAAAGATGGACCAGACATGTATCAGCAACAAGATGATATGAACATGAATAGATATGGGAATTTTGGTCCACGTGGGGGTCCAGGCCCTGGTCCTAGAGGCTTTGGACCGAGAGGACCTGGCGGTCCGGGACCCAGGTACAAAAATCAAGATGGCTTCCCGACCAGCGGCAAGTGTGGCAGTGCCACTGCATGCACTGGGCGCGGAGGGGGGGGGGGGGAATTATGAATTACACGCACTCTACAATGTCCCTTTAAACATAATTTTTTTTTTATTTAATTGATTCTTAACGTTAGTTTGTTTACTTGAGTACGTTTACAACGAGAACATCTTTCGATTAACGTTAGTTTTATGGCTTGCCATAAAATTAAAAATAAAATCACTGATTTCCTAGAAAAAAATTCGTTTCGTCAAAATTATGGAAGATTTTCTTTTGTCACTTGACTTGTGAGTTGTGTTATGATTGTTTCTATTCTAGCCTAGCTTATGTTAACCCTTGACCTTTGGCTTGGTACTTGTGCTGCTGAATTTTTTGCTGCTTTTTTCCCGTCAATTTTGAACCGATTTCCTTGGAATTTTTTCTATTAAAATCCTATTAAACAGGGGTAAAAAATTCACAATATTATGTTTATTATTTCAAAAGTTAGACCATTTGCCATGTAATAAAATTCTAGAATTAGTTTATTGGGGTTATAGAGGGACGTCGTAATTTCAATTTACTACATGTCAAATGAAATAGTCTAACTTTTGAAATACGCTAAATGATTTTAAGAAATTTTCAGGGCTGTTAGGATTTGAATAGAAAGTGGCTCCCAGGGCTCGAAATAGTGCCATTCCTCCAGTCCGGTACTGCCATTAAATGTGCAGGAATGGCAACATTTGTTATTAGCCAGTCCGATGAACTTGCAAATTTAAGGGCCGTACTAGTACAAGGATCTCTTTGGAAATGTCAGTTTTTACGCAGGAATGGCATTTTTCTTGACTCGCCAGTCCTGTAGATTAGCATGCCGTCAATGTTTAATTCTACCCCTGGCCTTTGCAAAATTTGAAGGGAATCGGTTTAGAATGACGGAGAAATCGCCGAAAATCGTGCGATCCTGGTTGAGCATTTTTAATATGACGGCCAGTATGGGATGGCCGACAAAATTTTCAAAGTTGTCTAATTAATTTATAAATAAGCTCAAGATTTGCGTCGTGTGCCCCCCGATGACAATGCTTTTATTTTTATACCGTCAATTTTATAGCATAAAATGAGGGGCGGGGGGTTATGATAGCAGTCAGGATCAAAGCCTTATGCATTCATCATATGTGACTTGCCATATCAAAATCAGTTCTATGTCGCAAAATATAAAACATGTGTTGGTAAGTGGTGTTTGAAGAGCCAGCACTCAGGTTTCAAATGTACCAAAAATTATAAATATATCTCAATTATTTAGGAAATCATCTATAATTTTAACAAGATTTGGAAAATTAAGCTCAAAATATTGCAAAATGTTGAGAAAATGACCTACAAAGTTAAATTTAATTGACAAATAGTTTAAACTGTTCAAATGTTATCATTTTTTTATATAATAAATAAAACTAGGGTATCTTCAATATTTTCTACTTGTATAGCTTTGAAGTTGTATTTTTGATCAGCGTTAAAAAAAAAAATTAGCCAAAGAATATAATTTTAGCAAAACATGGCCTGAACGCAAAATCTAAAGCTCTGACATGGGGTTACTTGAATGATTACTATTTTATTATTATTTATCGTCCATTGAAGAAATTTGTCACATGCAATCACAAGATCTGGAGGTATAAAGTGAACCAAATGGAAATTGCGTTAGTAGGGTGGCCAAAACGGCAAAAGGTCAGCATCTCAAACTTGATAATAAGGCCCTAAAATGTGTGTTTTTGGCTATTTTTCCTCGACTCCCCTGGTATTCCACATTCTGTCATATTTGATACTTTTTTCTTCGCATGATTACTAAGGCCATCCTAAAAAATATGTTTGTTTAAGATTTCCGACCACATGGGTAAAAATAGCGGTAAAATATACTGCATGGCCTATTGTGTAGTAAATGATAACATTCCCGCCCACACATGTCCAAATTAGCGCATGAACAAAGTTTTTATTGCAGTCGAATACGAAGTTTTTTATTGCTGTCAAATTTTCGATCATGCGTCGGTCTCTAGGCCGTTGACAAAATGGTTGCCCATGCCGATGAAAACAAAGATTGTGTTCCGTTCCTCATTTTTTGTCAAAAAACAATGTGTCTTGTACCAAATAAAAGTATTCGTGCAATAATGATTTTTATCTATACTTATATAATAAAAAACTTTTGCCGCAATCCCTCACGCAATTTTTGGCAATCTAAAATAAAACTTTCCTTGAGCATGAAATTTTTTACAGTCTACAAGAAATCTTTTTCTTATCTACCTCATGGAATTTATTTTTCAGACTGAAATCGGAAACAAGGATATTTTTTTAGGATGGCCTGAACAACATCTTAATGATCTAAATCTAAGATTTAGGACAAACAATTAATTATTGACAAAATTACAAGCTTTTGAAAAAGTCATGTTTTGTGTTTTTTGAGGTGCTATTTTTTTGCGTCTTAATTTACGCCTTCATGCCTAGCGCCCATGCACCTCCAATTATTATGTTATTTTAAAGAATATATTTGGAAAAAGACCACAATTGCCATCATTTATCTAACATTTAAATAGGCACTGCCTGGGGGAAGCTCGCTCCCATGATACAAATTATATTATATTCATATGCACCGGAATATTCTGTGATTAATAAGAACACATCCACTGTCTGGTATAGGCAGTAGGCCTACTGTAGTAGTTCAGTGTAATGATAGTTTTGCATTCATTATAGAATATGCAGTTCACTAAACCAGATGATAAATTATGACGTCACAGATTAAAGTTATTTCATTCATGAATCCAGTAAAAATACAATACAGTTAGGAGACGTCATAGATTCAAACTGAGTTTAATAGCCATGAACTACAACACCACAAACATTTTTTATTAAAACTTTAAAAATAAATGCCTCCTGTAATTTTTATTGCGTATTTGTGCTGTGAGACTATAATGATGACTGTATTGTTTTGTGAGACTTTGGCTTGCCCATTGCAACTGTCATCATTAGCTTCCTGTTGTGCGCGCCCATGATTCACCATCCAATAATTTCCAGACCAAAAAAATTTAGTACTTACATTGTGAGAGTGTCAAGATGAACTCTCCACATCTGTACCATTAACCCCTTGAGCGCTCACGATGCATTAAAGCATCATTTTACTTTCCAGAAAACAGACTTAATTTTCCTACAACTAAGGGTTTTAGAATAACAATTTCCATTAACCTGGTTTACCAATACATTGCAATTTTCTTTAATTTTTCACCCACTTCAAATCATCTTCATAGTGGATGAAGATGACAATGTAAATTCAATGCAACGTAATATATATACGGTTCCAGCAGCACAAGGGTTAAAAATGAGGTGCAAAGTTAATCTGCCTCGTACCTCGCTGTATTATTTAACCCTTTCAAGCCTGAATTTACATTGTCATCTTTATACACTACAAGCCGCTGTCATCTTTATCCACTACAAGCCGCGAATTGCTCTCGCAATTCTTGACTTGTAGTGGATTAGGATGATTTGTTGTCGAAAAGGTAAGCCAGTTTCATGGAAATTTTCAGGGATGTTATATGATGTGGTTTGAAAAATCAGATGCAATGTGGTGCATTCTAGCATTTCTTTGCTAAAAGTAGGCGTCGCATTTACAATAAGTAGACGTTGCTAGCGCCGGGTGATGCCTCATTTTGAAACCCCTGCTTTATTGCATCGTGAGGGCTTAAAGGGTTAAGGTCAAGAATTGCTTTTCCATGTTAAATTCAATAAGACCAGATTAATGAAACCAACCAATAAAACCAGACTGACAGGTCCTTGCCGTTGCTGAAATTTTTATGATGCTTGTAATCCATAAATGTTATCCGACAGGTTGGGCAGGTGACTGTCAAATGTCCCCTTAAAGGGACTGGCCCAGGCTAAAATCATAAAAAAATCGGTGATTTTATTTCGGGTTCTCAATATGACCATATGATGTAAACATGTACATAGACTAGAACTGCAAATTTTCATAATTTTTGTGCTGCGCATTCACCAGTTAGGCTAGATATAGAGACAAAATTCCCGCATTTCCTATTTTTGACATGGTTGTCAATAATTAGAAATCAGGAATTTCGTCTCTATATCTAGCCTAACTGGTGAATGTGCAGCACAAAAATTTTAAAAATTTGCAGCTCTAGTCTATGTACATGTTTACATCATATGGTCATATTAAGAACCCAAAATAAAATCACCGATTTTTTTATGATTTCAGCTTGGGCCAGTCCCTTTAAATTGCAATTTTCCTCAGTCAAATAAGTCTTGTCATTGCAGGGGGTCTAGTAAAAAAATGTTGTGATGGAAGGTTTTTTTTTAAAAGCGGTCTGCGCTCAAACTTTACTTATAAGTAAATGTTTGAACCAAATAAAGAAAGTAAGTAAAATATGGATCTGAAGGTATGTGTTATTTCATGCAGTAGTTTTCAAGTAGTCAGTGGCTAATCGCAAGTGATTTTTTGCAATGATAAACTCCACGGATTATCTCTAAAAGAATGAAGTGTGTGATTTTAGTCATATATTGTGATCAAAAACAGCAAATCCATCTAATATTGCATCACTGTAGTGGTCCAAATGAAATTGATGTGAAGCCAGTTATGTTTAATATGTAATGATTTTTTGCAACTAATGTCCTGAAATCTAACTATTTACTTTTAAGCTATATATAAATATATATTGAATATATTTTTATAAAATATTTATTCTAGCAATAATTTTAAGCGATGTTGCTAGAATACTTTAAGCAGGGCATAATTTAACTGACACCACATTGCATTTGTCGACCCATCTGAATAAAATTTTCAAATATAAGTAATGAATCCATGTGTGATGCTAAGTGTATAGCAGAGGTGTAATCTTGCTTCTATGATTTTCTGTGTTTTAGAGGACCACCTCCATTCGGTCGCGGACCACCACCACGTTTCAGAGGCCCCCCAGGACCACCACCACCTGGCTACCGTGGCCCGCCGCCCGGTATGAGAGGACCGCCGCCTGGACCACCACCCCCAGGAATGAGAGGACCTCCACGATTTGGACGACCACCGTTTGATCCGAACTATGGGCCACCACCACCCGGGATGCCCCCACCGGGTATGGGCCCACCAGGCATGCATCCTCCCGGAATGCCACCTCCCCCGGGTATGCAACCACCCGGAATGCACCCTCCGGGAATGGTAAGAACAGCATGCCTGTGTTTGGCATGTAATAAAAGTAGGAATTTCAGTGGCATCTCCTGAAATTTATTCGGTAGTTCTAGTACTAGTTATGTGTATACTAAAGAAATTCAATGGAGCACTAGGAATGCACATTATTTAGTGTTAATTCCAGCTACTTTTTCTACGCTAATTTTTAATCTTATAATCAGTTGAAAATAATTTATTTAGCATAAAACTAAAGAATGAAAAAGGATATAAAAAAACATATAAAAAGACACACCAGCTTACTTTTATTGTAAATAATTTTTTACTGAATAATAAAAGTAATATATGACTATTGTGAGTTATTTGACTATATGACTATTGTGAGTTAAAAAGTATGTGGGTTGAGTTAAAGGAAATAAATAAATATTGTTCATGCCTATTATTGTTACTTGTTGTAGAGACCTCCAGGTCCCCCTGGACAAGGTGGTGGTGGTGGTGGTGGTCCCCCTCCTGGACCCCCCGGACCTAACCAGGGACCACCTGGTCAGATGCCTATGCCCCCTCCAGGCATGCCACCACCTAACTTCTCTGTGCCACCCCCGGGATTCCAGCCTCAGCACGGCGGCCCTCCTCAACACGGGGGACCGGGCGGCGGGGATAACAACACTAACAATGATAACCAGGAGCTCTGGGTGGAAACTAAATCAGCTGAAGGAAAAGTGAGTGTATCTTGGTAGAAAAAGCATAAAAACCTAACATTAACCCTTTCAGTGCAGGGACCATCCACAGACTGTCCCTGCACTGAAAGGGTTAAAAAAATTAAAATCGCCCCGGAGCCATAACATAGGTATTCAAATGAGGCGGAAAGAGCTAGCTAAGACATTTATGATATTTTAAATTGAAAAAAATCCTTTGGTCTCCATTTTTATCCAACAATATTTCAGCTTTGTAAGGGTTAAAGCACTATGATAAATGCCGTAATATTTATTCACTTGGAAGTTGTGTGTTGCAATAGCTAGACACAATTTCAAATGGACGATTTCTGTGTCTCCTGAGCTAAACTTTGAGGATTGATATGCTGAAGAAGTGATTGAGTAGTTTCGTCCTCTTGTTGGTCAATATATTTCATGCTTTCTGTGATTGGATTGTGATAGGTACCAATCGCAATCTGAGATTAAGAATGTATTAAGAGTTCTGGGCCACCAAGGTTATTACTCTCTTATCCCTAAGATAAGAGCGTTCGGAATAAAAGCACCTGTTGGAAAAATCCTCTTTTTTTGTTAACCTGTCTACAATAAAAGCACCTCTTGGAAACAAAAATCCCATTATGATATGTCAATAAAGTTGGACAATCATTCTATTCTGTGCATTTTGTATTATAAATTCAGGTATTTGTGTAGTCTACATGTATCTAATCCTTGGACCACATTCTAGAAGAGAATTTGTATAACCCTTACACTGCTATGGGCGACTATAATCGCCCAAATACACCCAAGTTCAGCCCAGTAAATTTTTTTTTTTAATAAACGAACCTGACCACAACAAACGAACCTGTATGCAATACAGTGGAACCTGCTATGAGCAGCCAACCTCTTATGGGAGGCCACTTGGCCATTCCCCAAAATGGCATTTTGTATACAAATGAACCTCCTATGAGCAGCCACCTGCCTTGAAAGGCCACTTTTCTTGTGTCACAAGGGTGGCCTCTTATAGCAGGTTCCACTGTATAGGCCACCGTTTTAACAAACGAACTAGTTTGTCTATTAGGGACAAAAGATTATGTGACAGCTAAAATAATTTTCTACTAAAAAATTGTATTTGATTTTTTTGTTATGTTCAGGTTTACTACTATAACGCCCGTACACGTGATGCGGCTTGGACTAAACCAGAAGCTGTGAAGATAATAACACAGGCCGAGGTGGAAGCAATGGCTGCGGCTCAGTCACAGCAGCCTGGTAATAACTCATCTGGTACCACAACAGCAGCCCAAGTAGCTGTAGCACAAGGTAGGCAATGCCAGACATGTTAGCGTAAAGTCTAAATTAAAAATAAGCTTGTTTCGGATTTCCCGGCCGGGTGTGTATAAATGCTTTTTTTAACATTTTTCCTTAAACAAATATTTTTGGGGAGTCATTTTCTGAAAACACTTGGTCAGACGGTTAACATGCAGTGATTGGGTTTCGTCTAAAACCCGAATTCTTCGAGCAGTAGTAGTCCTAATTTTTTTAAAGAGTGTTACATATTGTCATGATTGTTGTTGGTTACATTTTGGTCTGGCAAGGGATAAAAGTCCGAAACAAACTTTTTTTCAAGGCCTGGCAGGAGAAAAATAAAATAATTTCCTCCCTTTAGTTGCTGTGAAATTCAAAACGAACATATTTTTAAGGCTGGCCTAATAACGCATCCAATATCACGACAAAAGCTCAAGTAGCTGTGGCCCAAGGTAGGCAATGCTAGACATTCACTGTGATGAGATTATCCTATTGAAATCATCGCCATCATCCGGGTGATAGATCAACTTTTTAGGGTACCACCCACTGTGAATTGGAGTGCCCTTGGCATCATATAATTGTTTTTGAGCATGCCTTAAATTTTGTTTTTTTAAGAAGGTGGGCTTTTGTCGAGTTTGCTCTTTCAATCAGTTGTCTAACAGTTTATCAAGGCAACTAAGTATTTAAAAAAAATATTTTTGACTTTTCTCAAAGTAAATAAACATTATCTCTTTTCATTGATTGAGGTTTGTAACAGACAACACTTAACATATGCTGTAACAGTGCACAATTTTGAGGCGAGTCCGCGTGGCCGATCGTGGTTTTAGAAGTGCGGGACACGCTGGCATTTCACCCTTGCGTGGCCGGTGGCCACGCTGCTTTTTCAGTGGTAAAATCTGCTGAGCAGTTCCCAGATTCCCACCAGACGTGCCCGCCACGGCCCCAGTATATGAATGGTCACGTGTAGTCTGATATTGATACGAGGGATGATGACGAGGGTCCGGAGGGAATGAAGGCCTATTTTCTGGACACAAGCCGGGTCAGGCCCTGTAGCCTATGTCGGCGCCGCTTCCCTAGCAAACAAAACACGGGAAGTTTGCCCAGTGTTGTTTTGATGTTGGGTTAGCGTCGTAGTAGCGCCGGCCGTAGACGAAGGGCCAACATCAAGGCAACGTTGGTTGGATGTCCCGTGTTTGCTGGGTTCACAGTCAAACTGGCAGGTAACACAACGTCGGCCCAGCTCTCTTTGTTTTTACTCAACATTGTGACGTCGCTCACCTTATCAGGCTAATGACTCGGCTGTCGTGGTGGCGTGACATTGACACAATCCCGTAAACAGGCGATCATGTCGCGGTATCGTTTTAATGCTGGGCCAGCCTCGTAGACGATGGACCGGCATTAAAGCAACGCTGGGTCAATCTATTGTGTCCGCTAGAAATACAATGCTGGTTTAGCACAGGCCTACCGTTACGGTTACAGTCATTTTAGATTAGTCATTAGGCTGCTCATTTAAATGCTGCTCGATTAACACAACACTATGTCAGCGCCTCGTGTTTGTTTGACCAAGGAATGTCCCTTGGTTTGACGAATGAATGTTAAGCTCTGGCTGAACGCATAAACCAGGCCAAGAAGAATGAATGTAAAACATACAGAAAAAGAAAGGTGTCTGTTATTGGCAGTGATGAGTCCAATTAGTTATATTAATTAAATTCAATTAATGGTAATTTAACTTATATGCCATGTTAATGAGAGAACTCTATTTGACCTACAGTAGGTACTTCGCACATGCTTATAATATTATCTGAAAATGATAATTTAATTTTTTGATGTTTCAATGAGAATGTATTGAAGCTTATTGAAAGTAAATTCATTATTAAAGTATATAAACTTTTTTGTTTGTTGTTTGACAATTTCAGTATCCCTGTAAAAAAAACTATAAATAATAAAAACGTAACTAAGCAAAAATTAGGAGGATCTCTTTCACAACATTATAAATAACCATAAATGCGCTAAAAAATTGCAACAAAAATTTTTTTTGAATTTTTTTTCTATTTAAAACGGGACTCTTTGAAATTGAACAGGACTCTCTGGTTTTTAAAGGAGAGAGTCCTTCTGCCACACTGGAAATTTGTCCTAAAATTGTGCACTGTGTAAAATAATTACATTGTGTGAAAACTTTTTCCAGACGTCATCAGTTGTTGAATATGTCCTTGAAATATGTTCTGGTAGTCCTTATAAGTCTGTGAATTTTGTCATTGGCAAATTGAAAGTGTATGAATCGTCGTGAAGCACAGTATAATCTTTCTTGTTCCAGCTCAGCAGTCGGCTCCGTCACAAGGAGATCAAAATAATCATTCTCATCAGCCACAGATGGATCAGCATCCTCACCACGATCAGCAGCATCATCATCACGACCCACACGCACAGAACACACCGCCGCAGGGAGGGCCACAGGGCGGGCCGCAGGGAGGGCCCAACATGGGAGGAGGCGGTGGCATGCCACCATACGGTATGCCACCACCGATGGGCTTCCCTGGTATGCCACCTGGTATGCCACCACCAGGTTAGACTGCTGCTTCTTTTTACTGTAGCCAATACTGTAGCCAATACTGTAGCCAATACTGTAGCCAATACTGTAGCCAATACTGTAGCCAATACTGTAGCCAATACTGTAGCCAATACTGTAGCCAATACTGTCTTATTAACCCTTTCAGTGCGGGAGACGTCAGAATCTGATGTCTATTCAGATTCTGACGTCTAAAGTTGATCCCCGCACTGAAAGAGTAAAATATTTATAATGGTGATTTAGTCGTAGACCCATAACATAGGCATTCAAATTAACCAGAAAGAGGTAACTAAGACATTTATGATGATTCAAAATTGTTGGTTTCTTGGTTTATACAAAAAAATTTTTTCATGGAATTGTTTAATAATTACAATATCTTTTTCTCATTTGCCGCCCTCTTCAAGTCATCTTCATTCACTACAAGTGTAGAATTGCGACAGCAATTCGCGACTTGTAGTGGATGAAGATGACAATGGTAAATTAAGACTTGAAATAGTTGAAATGGCACTTCTTAACCTTTTCAAGCCTGACTTTACATTCTCATCTTCATCCACTACAAGCCTGGAATTGCTGTCGCAATTCTCGACTAGTAGTGGATATAGCTGACTTAAAGGAGGTGAAAAATTAAAGAAAATTGCCATGCATTGGTAAAAGAGTTTCATGGAAATTGTCCTTCTAAATCCCTTTGTTGTTGGAATAGTAACTCTGTTTTCAGGGATGTAAAATGATGCGTTAATGCATCGTGAGGGCTCAAAGGGTTAAAAACGTCAATAGTCTTGATCAGCAGGATAAGGGTTAACCCTTTAACTTTTAAACATGACTAGTTGTTTTTATTGTGTTTATCAGCAGCTTAAATCACCGTTATTGGTAATTAACCCTTTCAATCCTGAGTTTACAAATGTCATCTTCATCCACTACAAGCCGCGAATTGCTGTCGCAATTCTCGACTTGTAGTGCATGAAGATGATTTGATAAGGATTAAAAATTAAAAAAAATTGCCATGTATTGGTAAACCAGTTTCATGGAAATTTTCATTCTAAAACCTCTAGTTGTAGGAGAATAAGTCTGTTTTCATGGATGTGAAATGATGCTTTAACCCTTTCACCACTGAAGCCCGTTTTTATGTGTTGAATGCCATAGCATTCAGCACATAAAAACGGGCTTCAGTCGTGAAAGGGTTAATGCGTCGTGTGGTCTTAAAGGGTTAAATGAGTGTTTAATTATCAAGATTTGAAAATGTGTGATCTAACAAATATGTGCAATTTCATATTACATCTGGGTTGCCGTTGATATTCCAGGTATGATGTCACCCCCTGTGTTTAATCCTGGCATGGGTCCACCAGGTATGGGGATGCCGGCGCCCGGTCAGGGACCTCCTCCTGCAGCCATGCCTCCGTCAGCACAGCCTCCTGTACCGTCTAAACCACAAGAAGTGGCCGAGTGGTCTGAGCACAAGAACACAGATGGCAGAGTGTATTACTACAATGCACGCACTGCTGAATCAACGTGGGAAAAACCAAAAGTCCTCGTCGACTGGGAATGTAAGAAAATGATTTAGGGACAATTATATCTCTCCCACAAATTAAAATTATTGTTCTAGAAAATTGTTTTCTTATTATCTTTAGTTGTTTGAGAGATACTCAAGGGAATGTATTATAAACTGTATTATTAACATTTCGAAGGTAAAATTAAAGAATATGACTCGTCTTAATAGCATATCTAAAAGCATATCTTATTGTCAAAAAGGAAAATATCTTTGACATTGATATTAATTGAGGAAATGTTTCAAAAAATTTCACTCACTGAGTTGAACTCAAATTAAAAATTTGCATGCTTTAGTTTGTCATGTTTTAGCTCCTTCATCTGGAGCAGTAATTTATAATGGTTTTAAGTTGTGGATCTCAGCAGCATATAGTGTCATATATAAGTTTTCTGATTGATAATTGTGGATCTCGGCAGCATATAGTGTCATATATAGGTTTTCTGATTGATAATTGTCGATCCCAGCAGCATATAATGTCATATATAGGTTTTCTGATTGATAATTGTGGATCCCAGCAGCATATAGTGTCATATATAGGTTTTCTGATTGATAATTGTCGATCCCAGCAGCATATAGTGTCATATATAAGTTTTCTGATTGATAATTGTGGATCTCGGCAGCATATAGTGTCATATATAGGTTTTCTGATTGATAATTGTGGATCTCGGCAGCATATAGTGTCATATATAGGTTTTCTGATTGATAATTGTGGATCTCGGCAGCATATAGTGTCATATATAGGTTTTCTGATTGATAATTGTCGATATCAGCAGCATATAGTGTCATATATAGGTTTTCTGATTGATAATTGTGGATCTCAGCAGCATATAGTGTCATGTATAGGTTTTCTGATTGATAATTGTGGATCTCAGCAGCATATAGTGTCATATATAGGTTTTCTGATTGATAATTGTGGATCTCGGCAGCATATAGTGTCATATATAGGTTTACTGATTGATAATTGTCGATATCAGCAGCATATAGTGTCATATATAGGTTTTCTGATTGATAATTGTGGATCTCAGCAGCATATAGTGTCATGTATAGGTTTTCTGATTGATAATTGTCGATCCCAGCAGCATATAGTGTCATATATAGGTTTTCTGATTGATAATTGTGGATCTCGGCAGCATATAGCGTCATTTATAGGTTTTCTGATTGATAATTGTCGATCTCAGCAGCATATAGTGTCATGTATAGGTTTTCTGATTGATAATTGTGGATCTCAGCAGCATATAGCGTCATATATAAGTTTTCTGATTGATAATTGTGGATCTCGGCAGCATATAGTGTCATGTATAGGTTTTCTGATTGATAATTGTGGAACACAGCAGCATATAGTGTCATATATAGGTTTTCAGATTAATAATTGTCGATCCCAGCAGCATATAATGTCATATATAGGTTTTCTGATTGATAATTGTGGATCCCAGCAGCATATAGTGTCATATATAGGTTTTCTGATTGATAATTGTGGATCCTAGCAGCATATAGTGTCATATATAGGTTTACTGATTGATAATTGTCGATATCAGCAGCATATAGTGTCATATATAGGTTTTCTGATTGATAATTGTGGATCTCAGCAGCATATAGTGTCACGTATAGGTTTTCTGATTGATAATTGTGGAACACAGCAGCATATAGTGTCATATATAGGTTTTCTGATTGATAATTGTCGATCCCAGCAGCATATAGTGTCATGTATAGGTTTTCTGATTGATAATTGTCGATCCCAGCAGCATATAGTGTCATATATAAGTTTTCTGATTGATAATTGTGGATCTCAGCAGCATATAGTGTCATATATAAGTTTTCTGATTGATAATTGTGGATCTCAGCAGCATATAGTGTCATATATAAGTTTTCTGATTGATAATTGTGGATCTCAGCAGCATATAGTGTCATATATAAGTTTTCTGATTGATAATTGTGGATCTCGGCAGCATATAGTGTCATGTATAGGTTTTCTGATTGATAATTGTGGAACACAGCAGCATATAGTGTCATATATAGGTTTTCAGATTAATAATTGTCGATCCCAGCAGCATATAATGTCATATATAGGTTTTCTGATTGATAATTGTGGATCCCAGCAGCATATAGTGTCATATATAGGTTTTCTGATTGATAATTGTGGATCCTAGCAGCATATAGTGTCATATATAGGTTTTCTGATTGATAATTGTCGATCCCAGCAGCATATAGTGTCATATATAAGTTTTCTGATTGATAATTGTGGATCCCAGCAGCATATAGTGTCATATATAGGTTTTCTGATTGATAATTGTCGATCTCAGCAGCATATAGTGTCACGTATAGGTTTTCTGATTGATAATTGTGGAACACAGCAGCATATAGTGTCATATATAGGTTTTCTGATTGATAATTGTGGATCCTAGCAGCATATAGTGTCATATATAAGTTTTCTGATTGATAATTGTGGATCTCGGCAGCTTATAGTGTCATATATAGGTTTTCTGATTGATAATTGTCGATCTCAGCAGCATATAGTGTCATGTATAGGTTTTCTGATTGATAATTGTGGAACACAGCAGCATATAGTGTCATATATAGGTTTTCTGATTGATAATTGTCGATCTCAGCAGCATATAGTGTCATATATAAGTTTTCTGATTGATAATTGTCGATCGCAGCAGCATAGTGGTATATATCGGTTTGTTTGTGTTTATAGCCCCGTCATCTGGAGGTCCACCATCTGGCTCTAGCCCTCAGCAGCCATCACAAGACACGGCGACCCCTACCACTAACGGTACGGCGGACAGCGGGGAGGCATCTCCTGCCATCACAGAGTCAGCGACAACAAATGGTCCCTCCAGTGAATCACCCGCTGTCGAGGAGCACGCTGCCATGGAAACAGAGGAAGTCAAAGAGGAAGTGAAGGAGGAGGTAGGATTCAGAAATTATATTTATCTACCCTGATATTCGATAACATTTTCATAGGCATTTCATTGAACCAATGCAATGCTGCTTTAATGTTGGGCCAGTGCTGCAGACGGTGGGCCAACAATAAATCAGCATTGATTCATGGAAATCAGGGCTGGAAATACCCACTAAAAAATGGCCACGGACTAGAAATCTTCAAAACACACTAGCGCATTTGACTAGTAAAAGAATGCTGAATTTCAAAATGTAATTTTTAAAGAAAATCTAGTTGGAAGATCAACTTACGATACCGAGCTAAGGAATGATGATCCATCACAGTCACAGCGGTTATCAAGATTCTTCTGCTCAGTCTTAAAAAATTATCATTGAACAGCAACAATTTTTTTTCACATTTTATTTCGGATCTGCACAAATGAAACAAAATGCTGGACTTGTAGTAATGGTGGCAGACTTTTGGTATCACCAGTTCAGCTGTCTAGTAAAAATTATATTTTGAGCCCTGCTATGCACTGTAGACATGAAAATCCTATATTAAAAACTTAATTTTTATTTTTTCCCGCTTCTATTAGGACTTAATCTTTATTTTTAGCTGAAGAAAGAGGAAGAAGAGCAGTTGACAGAAGAGCAGAAAGCACAAGAGAAAGCTAAGCCTGTGTCGAGTACGCCAGTACCTGGTACTCCATGGTCAGTGGCAGCACTTGTAAACGCCCCATTCAGGCATCATATACCAGTTTAAAATAAAATTGAATTCACATAATTCACTTTTCATATGGCACATCAGAAGATATACGTATGCATCTGATGTCATATCAATAATTTTGTGTATTTATAGCTATCAGAAACTGATAAAATATGTATACAATTGAAGAGGGAACAGTTTAAAACAACCATTGACTATAGACATCATGATCAGCTTCTTACGTCTAAAGACTGTCCTGCACTGAAAGAATTTAAATATTTATAATGGCTGTAGACCCATAACATAGGTATTCAAACGAAGCTGAAAGAGCTGACTAAGACATTTATGATGATTTCAAATTGAAAAAAACCCATTGGTCTCCATGGCTTATACAGAAATATTTTGGGGCTTTTTAAGATGTTTCAATGATTCTTTTGTTTCAATCAGGTGTGTGGTGTGGACGGGTGATGGCCGTGTGTTCTTCTACAACCCGAGTCAGAGAATGTCAGTTTGGGAGAAGCCAGAGGAACTGCTTGACAGAGCCGATGTCGACAAACTCCTACAAAACCCGCCTGATGCCGGTAAGAATATATGCATACAGCATCGTTGGGAAGGCAAGATGGGCTCATCTCAGCACAAGTCACCACATCGAGCCGGAGCCTCTAGACGAGGGCTTGATGTGGCGACGAGTGCTGAGATCAGCCCATCTCGCCATACCTGACGATGCAGTATGCATTTTCTTGTACGAATATCTATCTGAAACGGCAAAATCAAACTGAGCAGTGAAGCGAAAAGGAGGGTGAGAGTTGGGCTGATCTCAATATACGTCTCGTAGTGAAAGCCAACAGCATAGATAATGGTGTAGTTATGTATCACATGCCATACTGTCATACCACCGCATACCAAACAGCTCTGATGAACTGATCTATTTGAGCATTTTACTAAAAAATCACTAACATCCATAACTGCATTATTAGAAATCAGTAATCAACTTTTTACAGACAAATAGCAGTTAACAAAATATATGGTCACAAATTAAGCACATTTTGTGCATCCACTTCATGTTGTGTGGTGCAGTGGCAAGACACAAATTCAAGTAGGGAGAAATTATAAATATTTGTTCAATTTGAAACCAAATAGTTGTAGTTTTAAAAACTTGTGAAACATTATTTCCATAAGACGATAAGGGATCATATGTTTTCTGATTTGTTTGCCAGACAACAAGAAGAGAGCGGCTTCTAACAGTGGCACAGATGACGAGTCCTCCGTCTCAAAAAAAGCAAAGTTAGTATTTTCATTTTTACGAGTTCCAAAGCTACAAAATTTTATGTTTTAAGTAGTGAGGAATATCCTAATTTTTGAAGTTATACCTGACAAAATCACTTATTTGAAAAATTGAGTATTCACCACAATGCATTTCATCATTAGGTGCATTCACTTTAGTTTTAAAACTTTTTTCAAAATATATATATCAGGGCCTAGCAGTATAAAAACTAACTTAATACAAGCATGGAAACATAAAAACTACCAATATAGGTGTGTGACAGCACTCAATGTCTTTTTTACTACACAGTACTAGAGGTAAAAAATGATTTGTTAACAGACAAGAAGACGAGAAGCTGGTGGACGGCAAAACCCAGCGACAGATTGACATCGGGAAGGAGTCTGCTATCGAGGCGGAGGTGAAGGCTGCCAAGGAGCGAGCCGTCATACCCCTCGATATCCGGATGAAACAGTTCAGAGACATGCTTGCTGAGAAACAGGTCTGAATGAATGCACTAATAGAGCCTCAACTCTGTAATGTAAATCAAGATAACTTATGTCGCTGTAGAACAAACACACAGCGATCATTTGAAGCAAGCTGTTACTTCTGTTTGCCTTTACAGTATGTACTTGTAGGCTAATGCCAGTAACTGTTACTTTCTAATTTATTTTAATTAAGCTTTAATTTACCACAAGGTTGCATATAGATGATTTTTGGATTGATTTTATCAATTAGATCGAACTTCTGTCAGACAGCTATTTAAATTAAAATAAATAACTTGTTTTTCAAGAGTCATGTATAAAATATTATTATCTAATATTATACAGTTAGAATGTAGGAACATGCGTTTTCCTTAGGTTGATTCTTAAGCCTGTTGAATACAGGTCAACGAACCTATGTTTTTCCTATATTGTCTTATGCACTCTCCCAACATTGGCCTATGTGTTTTCCATGTGTTACCTGTGTTTTCCTGACTGCATTTTCTGTTTTAAAGGTATCCGCATTCTCTACGTGGGAGAAGGAGTTACATAAGATCGTGTTTGACTCACGGTACCTGTTGCTGACGTCCAAGGAAAGGAAACAGGTGTTTGAGCAATACGTGAAGGAGCGAGCGGAGGAAGAGAGGAGAGAGAAGAGGAACAGGCTGCGAGAGAAGAAGGACTCGTTTAACACCCTGATGGACGAGGCCAAGCTACATGGGAAGTAAGTACCAGGGTAAACATTAAATAATTAGCAATTTTCTCCTTCAACGTCTGAATAACACCTAATGATTAGAAATATTTTGCTTGTGTAACTATTTACATACACCCTGATAATAAGATATCTCCGTATGATATCTCCCTGATAATATGATATCTCCCTGATAATATGATATCTCCCTGATAATAAGATATCTCCCTGGGGAAGTTAGCATCCTTTTGGCAGTTGTATCTGACACTTCATCAAGTAACACAATGCAACCTGACAATATATGATAGATTCTATGGACTAATATTACACATTTTATGTTTTCGGTGGAATAAAAAATTTGAGCATTGGAAAGTTCTGAAAAAATCCTGAATTTCACGTTTGGATGGATGTGCGAACCCTGGGATTAAGAGAAGTGTATTTACCGTTTTTCAGGTCATCGTTCAGTGATTTTGCAGGAAAGTTTGCGAAGGACGAGCGTTTCAAGGGCATTGAGAAGATGAGGGATCGTGAGGCGCTGTTTGCTGACTTTGTGTCAGAGTTGAGGCGTAAAGAGAAAGAAGAATCTCGCAATCAGAAAGAGAAGGTGAGTGTGTTCAGACTACTGTGGCGGCGGCGATAATCATGTATTACACGACTTAACGGCAGTAGACACACGGCAGGTTCAACGGCAATATTAGCAATACAAAAAAAAAACACCCACCACCCATATATACAACATAATAGCTAGCATTAACTCCTTCAGTGCAGGAACCGACTTTAGACGTCAGAATATGACGTCTATAGACGTCAGATTCTGACTTCTATAGTCAATCCCGGAACTGAAAGAGTAAAATATTTATAATAGCTGTACACCCATAACATAGGTACTCAAATGAAGCGGGAAGAGCTAACTAAGACTTTTATGATGATTTCAAATTGTGGTGTATACACAAAAATTTCAGCGTTGAAAGAGTTAGCATGCCCTTTTATTTTTACAATTTTTAAGTTGAATGCTCACCGTAAACTGGAAAATATTGGCGACTTTAACACTTTAAACTAAGATAGTTCGGATGATATATCAAATTAAATAAAACCTTTCGCCTCTTCGATTTATATTAAAATATTCAAGCGCATTAAGGGTTACACTTGTATTGATTGCTGGACCCGTATCTCCACAGTTTCAAGGATGTTTCAAAGAAAAAAATATCGAAATTGAAAAAATCAAATAATTCAATTCTGAAGATACCAATTTTCTCGTGTCTTAACTTTTGAGACGGCCCTTAATGCTATATTACATTGCGCAGTTAGACAATGAGGCTGTACATATACTTCACAGCAATGTAATTATTCCGGAAAATAATATCCGTAATATAATAATAAATAAAAGTAATATCCGTAAGCAGAATTAAGAGGTTTGATGTCTGCCATTTTTGAAATACAGTAAAATTTGTCCATAAAACTAAAAACATAAAACTATAAATGTTTCAATGGTATCAATTTATGCTAACTGAAATATTTGAAATTAGTGTAGTTCTGCCCATGAGTTTGAAGAAGTTAACATAAATTTACCAAAAGGCCAAATTGAGTGGCATCTCGGCACTTGCTTGGAGTCTGTTTTGAAGGTGTTTTGTGTGTTTTATTTATACATTTGTCTTGCTTGTGCTTTAATTTTTATTTTGCTTAAACAACATGTTGAAAACTACTCCCATTTTACCAAATGTAAATCTTAATGTGTTCTAATTCTATTCTGCTTAAATAACTGTTTGATGCTAATTCTTAATTTTATAGATTTTAACGTTATGAATGATGATGAAAGTTATTTTACACTTCATATTTCGTAAAATTTGTTCATTTTTATCCATTGTGAGGTTTAGTTGCGGAAACGATTCATTAAAAAATTTTTTTATGGATAATTAGAAGCTTTAGTGTTTTCCCTGAGGATAAAGGTTGTTACCACTTTCTACAGTGGCAGATACCATCTTTTAACTCAAAGAGGATATCAACATAAATATTTTTGATTCGTTGGTACCTATTTCTTGAAATGACATCAGTTACATAGGTAGATAATAAGTATGGTAAGGTAGGAGTTTCACATTGCATGTGGGTAGTGCAGGTTATCCAACAAACACTACACTCAGCCAATACTGGTGTGATGTCGGGCCAATATCACAGACATCGGTCTCAACATTACTCCAGCATTGGCTCAGTGTCTTGTCTTTGCTGGGACATACTAACATAGGCTACTTTCACTTGGTTAAAAAGATGACCCATTCATGGCAAAAAATTCAGATGTGGTTGATTTGTCATATTAAAATGCATCAATCCAATATTGTAGCATCATTATAAATCGTTTATAGTCTTTAAAATATGCACCCTCTTATTTTTTCTGTATATCCCTTCACTAATCATTCCTAGAAGTTGTTGCACAATCACATCTTATTGAAATACTTTTGTAGATACTAATTATGAAAAATACTTTTTTATTGAACTTGTTTTTTGCAATAATTTGATGTATTGTTAAAAGATTCCTCATTTTTATTTTAAAACAAATTTTATTTGTCAGCAATTTGAATTGATCATAGTTTTCTGTGTACTGTATGAAACTACACATGTTTTGTGAAATATAAATAAACTACATTAAACCTTTTTTTTATCACTCAAATAACGAAAAAACAATTATGAGGACATTTAAGATAATTATTTAGTCCTTATTTATATACGGGAGTAAAACTGCTGTACTGCAGTGTAAATTGGGCGTTCCTGCTTATAGAGATGTGATTTTCAAATTTTTATACAATTTTGATTTTTGAATAGAGTAAACCCAGTAAAACATTGTCTTTTTTGGATCAGCTTTTAATTTTAAATCTATTCGCATCCCTTCATGAAGTAACAAATATGAAAATTACTGATCAGAATTTTTTGTAACTTTAATTTTTTTCAAGCAGAATTTTGTAATTTTTGTCCCATCTGGCTGATTTTAAAGTTGAATTTTTAGTATTTCAGTTACCAGTGGTAAAGCAAAGTCTAAACATGACTAGATATAGAATCTTTATCTCAAGTTTACTATGAAGTCATTCAACCCTTCAACTGCCAAGTTATTTGATTTAATTTTTTACTCCCTTGAAATTGTGTCTCACTATCTTAATCCACAACTTTGAGGGAGTAATAATTATTTGGATTTCTCAAATATTCAAATCTTGTTGGTGGGAGACAATTTTAATGATATTGGCGTTTGAAGGGTAATGCATTTAACAGAGTATATTTTCGTGTCTAGTTTGCAGCTTTTTGACAGGTGAGCTCGGCTCATTCTGCACCTATAAGAAGTGCACACAGGTACTTAACGGTGGGAGTTTATACCATTCTACCCGTCACTGCCAAGTCTTATGTCAGTGTCTGTTAAATAATAGAGATAGAAGCATCCTTTGGGATTGAAAGGGTGTATCTGCCACTTGTGAAGTGTTCAATATGCCCCTTTTAATCCCAGGGGTCAATAACATCACCTTGCAGTGTCTATACGCTCTGAACCCTAGTGTCCTTATCTTTCCTTGTTTGAGGATTTTTGTTTCACCTCTCACTTTCTCTGCCAAAAACTGAATTGGTTGAGAATAAAGTGACAGTAAAGATGAGCAGTTTCTTTTGTTATTTCAAAGCATGAACCTATTATTATACCTCAGAATAAAAATACACTAGGATTCAGAAGGTGGTGAAATTACAGCCTCTGTTGCACTCGAAACCTAGATTAGCTGCTTCTCTACTTCAAACAGACTCCGATCCAGTCAATTCTATTCAATTTTACAGAAAAATACAAGTGTAGCTTTCATGAAGCCTGTCGTGTGTCTAATCTGCCTATAGTTTAAAGAAATAAAACAAATATAGTAAAAATATAGTAGGATATTCTGGAGTCATTTCAACTAAAATTATCTCTGCTGAATGTAATATTGTTTGTTGATTTGTTTCTATTTCAGGTTTTAATGTGAACATAATTGTCCCATTGAAATTAAAACTATTTCAAGAGGATGCTATCATTAACCATTGGATGCTTATTATGACTTTGATTGTTTTTAAATACTAGATATTATGTTCTTCAAATTTAAAAATGCCACATATTCACCCACTCATTTTACTCAAATAAATGTATCTCCTAGTTCTATCTATTTCTTTTCTATTTGGCTGGAAATTGCATATGTTTCTAATTCAAATGCATAAAAATATTTCAAAAGCAAATACATGTTCCTGTTGGCAGTTAACCCTCATCCTGCTGATCATGACTTTTGTCGTTTTTAATCTTGTTTTATTAATCAACCAAATCACTGTTATTGGGAATGAATTTTGTGTCTCAACATCAAGATTTGCAAATATTTGTGCTCAAATTAAACAAATATAAGTAGTTTTTAGCCACCTGAAGTTGTGGTTTGTGGTAGCGAGACACAACCTCAAGTGGCTGAAAATTTAAATAAATTAACTTGGCAGGACAGGGGTTAATAATTAACATGTAGCTGAAAACAACTACTGTGACTAAATTTCTGAGTATTCTCAGTTCAAGATTTACTTGAAGCAGCAGTTTAAAAATGATTTGAAGTCCCTAATCAGCACAAGGGTTATAATATGCATTGAAACAAGTGTTAAGGTCCTGAAGTGTTTTTAAATCTATTATATGTTCAGCCGTTGAAGTTGTCTTTACAACTCCTGGAGGCTGAAAATAACTTTTGGGAAATTGATTGATAGCTCAATGTCCATAGTTGTCAATCCATACCAGGGATGTGATTTCCCACGATTTTTCTCAGATTTCCAATTTTTCTTTGATCAAAAGCAACCCCTTCCTAATTTAGGGAGGACATCCGATGTGTGTAATGTGTGTTTAGTGGCTTCTCAATCACATCCCTGGTGTATACAATTCACCTTAGTAACTTTTGGAACATAACCATAATTCCTTTAAACCAGAATTTTTTCATCTTCAGCACTTCTAATGGGCCTAATCCCTTATTGACTGCCAGTTCCCACTCTGTATTTACAGAGCTTTACAATCTGTTAAGGATTATCTAAAACCGCAAACAACTGATATTTGTCAAACATGTGTTCAAAATTGGGCCAATGTTGTCCTGATTTTGTAACAAACCCAGATTTATTTAATGTGTCACAGTCTGCCCAGTGAACACGAGCCATTGACCCAAGGTGTTTCACTGCTGAGCCGACATCGCAAATGGTGGTCCAGCATTGAAACGTCATTTGGTTGATGTCTTCTGGGTGTCTAGATTACAATGTATTGTTTTTACTATGTTGTTTAGCTTGTTTTAAGCAATAAGCTATACAAGCAAGCATTTTATAACTTTTTGCAGACGTTTGAATAATAAGATGGCTTTTCAGGTCAAAACTGAAGCTTAATTTGTAATGCTGGCCTGTTTATTGTTTGTGACATAACATTTGATTATAAATTATGCTTATTCTGCTCTTTTGTAGTACATTTCACTATTTTCTGTTATATTGGTATATATTTTGATCATCAGTTTAATAATAGCACCACTTGATCTAATCAGTTATTTCAGACATAGGAAAATACAGATTTCAGATAATGTACTTATAAAAGCATGATTTAATTCTACATAAAACACAAAGGAATGTAATTTTAAATGAAATTTAAAAAACTGTTGTTATTCGTTATAAGTAATTTACACTATACATTTTGACATTTCACTCTCATAATTCCTCTAACACCAAGAAGATTGATTGCAAAGTTTACATGAATTTACAAAATTATTATTTTTGACGTAATTGATTTAGTTGCTGTATATCTTTGACTACCGTAATTTACAAAATTATTATTTTTGACGTAATTGATTTAGTTCTGTATTTTTGTAACTAAAGTGAGTTATAACCTGGATGAACCACTAATGTATTATATGCCTTTGTGAAGCTGGTTAGCTTGGGCCAGATATCTGGAGACGCAGTAGTAAAAACGGGCGTGAGGCAGCGGCCCATTAGAAAACACCCCTTCCTTGCCGTTACGCATCATTGCATCATCGAGTGTACCGCTGGCTAGTAGCTGTCAGGCCAAAGGTTGTCATCCTGGTATTTTGTTGCATTATTTTTGTGTTTTTTACTCTATACTTACTCTATTGAGGAGATTGTGTAAAAAGCGATCTAGTAGATATCTCTTCTTACGGCAGTTACAATGCTTGACTCAGTAAGCCAGCGAACACGACATATCAACCCAATGCTGGTTTAATGCTGGGCCAGCGTCGTAGACGGTGGCCCAGCCTTAAGCCAGCATTGGATTTGTATATCATGCTGACTGGGTAATTAATAAATTTGTGTATCTGCCTGTTTACTATAGGTTAATATCGGGACCTTGGTATGAAAGGGTTGTATCTGTCACTGCGCACAGTGGTGGGTGGGACCCTTTAACCCCAAGGTGGCGATATATAGGTTAATATCAGCTAACTTATACACATCATAAACAGTTTAATACCAAGTGCTCCCAACAGCTCTCACTTTGCAAATAAATTTCAAGATCGTGAATAATCTCACCCCCACTTTTCCATCAGGTATCATGTCTTGCAATGTTTGGAAAGAATAGTTTTGTGACTAAGTAGTAACTGGATTGTGATTTCTTAGCGTTGGAAATAATTATCCCAGATACTTCATAATGTGTATTTTTTAAATCTGAAAAGAGTATGACTAATATATCGTAATATCAGAGGTGCATCGATGAGCTCCAAATGTATGTAAAAATTGTCCCCTGTGACTTTTATTAGACTGAACCAGAACTGATCAGATATTAAAAATTGAACTATGTCAAATAATAAGCTATAAGAAAAGCTGGAGACAAAGAATACTTTCTCTCATCGCCAGAGTCAGCATTTTTTACACCATTATAACCTGCAATTAATTTTCAAACCATAATATTATCTTTCAGACAACTATATCATTCGTCTTTGTAATTTATTTCCCGTGTAATATCCTATTCTGGCTATTGTTTGATTTTCTAATCTACAGAGTGAGGGCTGTAAGCATTTGACTTATTTAACTCTTCCACTGGTTATTATACATTATTAGCTGATGATGATTGAGACACGTCTCGCTGGTGGCTTATATATCACCCTCTTATATACCTTACCTTGTAAAGTGTTATAATCCGACATTGAAGCAGCAGACCACTTTGTACACAATCCATGGGCCCCAGAGGAGCGGTCAGCTGATACGAGTGCCACCTCTAGGTTACATTATCAACCCCAGAGTTTGGCTGTGAAACATCTTGAGGACTTTGAAGAATTGCAAGCTTTCTATATACACTTTTCTCTGATTTGCCCTTTTAATCTTTTGGGTAGCAGTTCCACCCAGATGGTTGCTATGTAGGTTTAAAGACTAAGACTCCCTGGAGAAATCCGCTGATTAGTGATTTTATCCATTCAAGCTCTGACTATGACTATAGACAAAAAATCCTGATTGTTGATGTACAGTATCAGTGTGCATGACTGGCACTCGCCCACTCGCCAATGCGAGTAGGAAAAAAAACGGGGGAGTCCATATATCAAAATATGTCCAAATATCCTGTTTTTAACATATAAGTGATAGTTTTTTGTCGAATGGGCAAGTGATATAATCAGTTCGTTATTCACACTGCAGTATGAATATTTCACTAATCTAAATTGATTTTAATGCAAATCGCCAGTATCGCCGAGCATTTAGTGATGCACAACCCGACAATTTTTTCTCTGATTCCTGTAAGGCATATATTAAAGGCATATATTAAATACTGCTAACAAAGTGTAGGCCTGCAAAAAAATTCTAATCCAAGATATAAACAACCAGCCTATTATGCCCAGCCTAATTAAGCTGGCTCACTTTGAAACAACAATAGTTAAACAAGTTATTAAAAAAATATAGTGGTCGTAGACCCACCATGGATATTCAAATGAAGCAGAAAGAGCTGACTAAGGCATTTATGATGATTTCAAGTTGAAAAAACCCTTTGGTCTCCATGGTATTTTTTAAATATATCTGCACTGTAAGGGTTATCATTTTTATCGGAGAAGGATATAATTTGAATACAGTCTTCTGTTGAGTCCAGTCTTCTTGGCCGCTCCGTTGTTGCTTGGCCGCTCCTCTGGGCAGAGAGCGACAGAGATATAACCTAATAATCACTGTATATCTGTGTACCATGTTTGTATTATGGACGTGTGGTAGTGCATGTCAAACTCAGATCAATTATATGTAATTTGTTCGTCAAATTTTTCATCAACAGCCATTAAGTTATGTTAACAATTTTACATAAAAATAGGGCGCATTAATGTCAAGAACACAAATCTTGGTATCCGGACGTTCTAAAACGACTACTAGTGTGTCCATCCTTTCATTGTGTTAGCCGAATTTTCATGACAGAATCTGACATTGAAACTTTGTCCCTGCATTTAAATGGCAAAAATGTGTATTCATACAAGCAGGAAACAGCTAACTGAGTCAATTATGGCCTTTTGTCTAGGATTTATATAGTGGTCAATCCTATGCCAAGTTTATTGCTATCTCTGAACAATGTTGTTTCAATGTTGGGCCAGCGTCAGAGACGGGACCAGCATTGAAACGGCATTGTATATGTAATTTCACTTACATGTAGATGTGACTGACAACAGCGAACCAAACTCATTTGGAGGGATAAGGCCACTGTTGCAATAACATTCATCATGAAAGTTAGTCTTAACCCTTTAAGCCCTCGCGATGCATCAAAGCATCATTTTACATCCCTGAAAACAGACTTAATTTTCCTACAACCAAGGGTTTTAGAATGAAAATTTCCATGAAACTGGTTTACCAATACATGGCAATTTTCTATAATTTTTCACCCACTTCAAGTCATCTTTATCCACTACAAGTCGAGAATTGCGGTAGCAATTCGCGGCTTGTAGTGGATGAAGATGACAATAGTAAAGTCAGGCTTGAACTCAACACTGATAAGCGATTTTAAGTTGTCTTCTGATATTGAACATAAATGCATATCTCATAAATGCATGTGTCATAAATTTTTACCCTCTCGGAAGTGTCTCGCACAAGCGGGTACAAATTACTTACATATTCCTGCCAATTCAATGGCATTCCCTCCTTTCAAAATGTCTTGTTCTATGGACAGAACGGCTAAAAACTGACATGAACGTAATTATCACTTTAAATCAGATCTTGTTAAATCCCCGTCTGTTATAGAGGGCTGAGTGGTCGTTTTAGAATGTTTAGATCTAAGATTTTGCGGCATCATCATGTGCTCTTTATAAATCATGGTAACTGTACAATTAGAAGATGTCAACGCATTGGTTTAGATTTGTCCTATGTAAAAAATAAACAAGATGATATACAGTACTCACAATGGAACATAATTATTATAAAGAATTAGGAGCTGATGTTTTAAACTAGATTCTAAACATGCAGCCGTTAATGTGCTACAATGTCCTCACAGAACTTTCATCACTAAGTTTTCTCATTTCTCACACACAACACACAAAATTGATGCTTTTCTTTGAAAAATAAATACCGGTATCTGTTTAATCATTGTCTGATTAAATACTGCTAGGATTCACTTTTTGTATGGTGCTAATTTTTTTTCTATCATGAGAGATGATTACAATAGCATGAAAGTTTAGTGAAGATATTATATTTTACGAGGCTACAATGACTATAAGCTAATATCTTTTTATTACAGGTGATGACAGCTTAGCAGACATTATACACAAACTCTTGAGATGTCCCAATCAAAACCTGCATCTCCAATGCCTTGTTTGTTATCAAACTGCATCAGTCCTCTTTTTCGTTCAGCATCCAACTTTTGCTTTTATGTAGGCTAGTCTTAGCCACATGATTAGTCACCCACTTAGCCATATGATTTAGTCATGTGATCCTCTCACAACCACACGATCTATCTATATTATTAACTCTTAAAGCGCTAATTTAACTAATTTAAATTTTCACCCACTTGAAGTTGTGTCTCGCTACTGTGACCCACAACTTCCAAGTGGCTGAAAATTACCAATATTTGTTGGATTTTAGACCAAAAATTTGCTAAGCTTGATGTTTAAGCTCTTATTTCATAACCAACAACTGATTTGACCTGCTAATCAAACAGATTAAAAACGACTACATGGTCAAACACTACCAGTTGTTGCACAGGTGCCATCCATGAAATATCGATCAAAAACCCATTTTTCTGAAAGAGCACTTCAAAACCTATTATACATCTGGTTCTCTCCGATCTGGTCATGATATCATGGGGACCGACTTTAGACGTCAGTATCTTATGTCTATAGACGTCAGAATCTAAAGTCTAAAGTCAATCCCTGCACTGAAAGAATTAAAAATTGTAATGGCCGTAGACCCATAACAGAGGAATTCAAATAAGCGGAAGAAGCTACCTAAGAGATTTATGATGATTTCAAATTAAAAAAAACCTTGGGTCTTCATGGTTTATATAAAAATATTTCAGCGTTGTAAGGGTTAAAAACATTAAATTATTACATGGCCTATTTCATTCAAATTTGAGCTGTCAGTATTTGAGTGGTGGAGTCATCTCTAAGAGTTTGTGTCGTCCAATCCGCCGACAACCCTTAACAAATATAACCCCGGAATATAATCTCACCGGGGAAAATCCCTGAATGGGAAACTGTTTGCATGTGTTTAATATTACTTGAATGATATTATGTTTTGCTCTGTGATAAATATTTATTCTTGTCATCAAGATTTGGTAGATTTTTTTTTTGTAATAAGTAATAATCATTTTTTTAGTAAAAAAATTGTGATAGCATTTGTGCTAGCAATTGTGAATATCTTCAAATGGTCATATTTATTCATTGTTAATTTTATCATAACATTCTTTCTGCTGAGAAAATAGTTTAATAGATTTATTCATAGATGTATTGATAGATGTACATGTATCAGTCATTTTCTTTGATCGCCTGATAAGGTCTATCAAATGTTTTTCTAGTTATTTTGCCATTAACTGACTTACTTTCAGATCTTGAACGAAGTGGTTCTGAGCAGATGTGAGATGCGAGACTGCAGCAGCAAACTGTTTATTTATTTATTATGTGTGTGTTTTGCTGGTTTGTTCTCAGTTTTTGACCGCAGACATGTTGTTTTTCTTTTGGCAGTTGAAATCAGATTACATTCAGATGTTGAAGGAAATGGATTTAGACAAGCATTCTCGATGGAGCGAGACAAAGAAGAAGATTGATGGCGAATCCCGTTATAAAGCCGTGGAGAGCAGCTCTAGACGTGAAGATTGGTTCAGGGACTACATAAAAAACCTTCATGAAGTAAGTATCCACATTGAACCAGTGCTGGATTAATGTTGAACCCAGATTATGATTTATAGACTGTATCCACATAGAGCCAGTCCTTGTGCTGCTAAATTGTGCGTTTTTATTTTTTCGTCATTAATAGAGCTGGAATTGCTAACACAATTTCCAGCTTCAATTGACAAAAAATATTTATATTCCTGAAAAAAGGACATCTTTAAAGGTACATACTTCGAAGTAATCAGATTATAAAATTGGCTATAAGGCCTGATTTTTCTATTATCGATATTTATGTTGATAAATATCGCCGCCAAAACGACTTTAAAATGCAGTATTGTCATTCAACAATTCTCCAAAGTGACCCACAAGTTGCGGGGCATTATCAATCAACAATAGATCATGCATGTCATTTGCCGATCATGTGATCATGTGATGTGGCCGTGTTTATTTCAGCAAACAAACGACCAATGGAATGGCTGAGCGGTTTTTCAAGTCAAATAGTCTTAGAGTACACTAGACAGGGTTATTACGGTTAGATGATAATTGTGTCTTACTTGAACTGCGATGTTAACATATGTATAGTTTCAGAAGCCCGTTGTGGGGTCGGTAGGCTATAGGTCTACCTGTGGGGCCATCTGCAGCTGGGTAGGCCTACTGTCATGACTGTTGGGAGATTCCCGCTTTGCGGCACAGACTGGCGGTAGCGCGCACCGGGGGAGGACGACCCTGCCCAACAACACAAGGCCTTCACCCTATGCTGTTTTAATGTTGGGCCTGCGTCGAAGACAGTGGACCAACATTGAAACAGCATTGGGTGAATCCCTCGTGTTTGCTGGGTGTGTATTGGCGCGTATTTTTCATACACATACCACCATACAGCTGTCCACATGATGCGGCGGCATATGTGTGGGTCTGTGGTGTTGTCTGGTTGTGTGTATCTGAGCCGACCTGAGCTGGCAAACTATCAAGCGTGTGTTCTCACTGGGCACAGTGTCTCAGAATCTGAGATGACGATGAGTTTTTGTCTGGTGGCATTTTTAAGTAAACTGTTATAGTAGGCCCTATATTTATTCTGTGAGAAAGGCAATCTCTCCCTATCTCCCCCTACAGGCTCGTGGGTGTGGCGCTGGTGACAGCATGATATGGATAATATGTTTACAACTGAACTTTGTCAGTCTCTCTTGGTTTGCGTACGCCACGTTCACGTGACCAAAATTAGCATATGGCGTGTTTACACAAATTCAAATGGCGACAGTTTGAATATCATTCGGCCATACAATCATTAAAACATCTTATATGAGAGTCCTGAATGATGCAGTATGGCCACATATACACGGCATTTGGTATCATAATTAAACTGAAAAAATGTTTTGGAAACTATATACGATAATATACTTCAATGTGAAAACATTTAAATGTGGATTATTTTATCACAAAATATTTTATCACTCAGTGGTGTGTTATATTGCAAAATGCTTTGAACCATATATATTCGTGTCCAACAGCAGCAGGGTTAATGTTGGACCAGCTTTTTACCAAGATTATGATTTATTGACTTTTAGATTTTTAGATTTTGGCCCTGCTTGTCCAAAATATTCATGTTCTGGCTTCCATAACCATCTTTGTGATGTCAATATATCTATTCTATCAATCTGTACTTTTTACTTCAGATGTTGGTTTATTTTCTAATTACAATGTATACTGTCAATGCTGCATTACCACTCTAAAAAAAATATTATTTGCGTGATGGTTCTTTTTTTAATCCAATAAAAAATATTTACTTGTTCACTTACATGAAAATGATTTACTCTTTCTTTCAATTAACCCTTTCAGCACGGGAACCGTCTTTATACGTCAGAATCTGCCGTCTGTAGACGTCAGATTCTGACGTATAAAGACGATGCCCGCACTAAAAGAATTGAATTATTTCTAATGGTCGTAGACCCATAACATAGGTATTCAAATGAATCAGAAAGAGCTAACTAAAACATTTAGTTTTCATGGTTTGTACAAAATAATCCAGCGCTGTAAGGGTTTAATGAGAACTTTTATTTTTACCTGTCTGAAGTTGTCTCGCTACCCCAAACCACAACTTCTATGTTGTTGAAAATTACAACTTGAAAAAAAAAAACATATGTCAGTCCAGAAAATTTAAGGACAAATAAAAAGGCTGGAAAAGGTTATAGACAAGATTAGCACTTTAGGATTTGAACAGAAAGTATATTGTCAACTTGTATTTGACAGGAATCTGACGAAGGAGATCGCAAAGAGCGAGAGAAGCAAGAGAGAATCGAGGCCAGTATCCGGGAAAGAGAGAAGGAAGTACAGAAGTCACTATCGTCATCTCTACGTGAGAGAGACTCGCAGCGAGAACAGCATAAAAAAGAGGAGGCAATACAACATTTCAAGGCCCTGCTGGCCGACATGGTAAGTATTTTTCAGAAGTCTCTGGAGCTCCTGTGAACTATCGTCACGTCACGTGCCAATTGATTCAGCAGTGCCAACTTTAAATGCATGATAAGCAGCACGACTATTATTTCTGTTATCGCCCTTAAAATACTTTTCAAATTTATTTAAATACATAGCAATCAAATAAAAACATAAATTCGATAGAGCATGGCAGGACCTAAATGGATCCTGTTATGTTTTTGGTCGATTAGGATTCATCTTGCACGTACTACACCTGAATGTACAGTATTTGTTTGAGCTCGATACATTTTTACTGTGAAACAAAAGTAATCCAGATACCCACAAAAACTAGTGTAGATGCTAATTTTGGTCGCCCACTCCAAATTTTGTATCAGTTTTGACTAAAAAACTTGCTACTAATGATGTATACAACCAGATAGTAATCATGAAATTAGTGTAATAATGATCACAAATTGAATATGAGAGTTTTATCTGTTATAAATATATACTGACAGAGCTATATATAGGTTGAGGGGGTATATAAAGCACAGTCTCAATAACTAAGTTAGTTCATCTCTTTGTCGCCAAGTGGGATACCTTTGGTGGCAACTTTGGTAGTCCACACCAAATAAGGTATCCAATGGCAAGTGGGTGAGCGTGTATTCGAAACCTTGATTTTTTATTGTTATGTTTATTTGATCTAGGTTCGTAACGCAGATTCCGGCTGGCGTGATACCCGTAAACAGCTGAGGAAGGACCACCGGTGGGATTTAGCGGAGCTACTGGAGCGGGAGGAGAAGGAGAAGCATTTTAATGAGCACGTGGAGGCTCTTAGTAAGAGGAACAGAGAGATGTTTCACAAGCTGTTAGAGGAGACGACGGGAGTCACGCTCACTTCAACGTGGAAAGAAGTGAAGAAACTGATCAAGGAGGATCCACGCTACAGCAAATTCTCATCTAGTGATCGGGTCAGTAACATAACATATGTATGTAATTAACCCTTTAAGCACAGAGCTAGTGGTGGGCAGGAGAAAGGAGACCAACCCCTAAAATAGTTCTCTGAATGGTCCATTTTAACCATTGACATTGTAGCAATTTTTGCTTATTTGCCGGCCAGTTTAAAAACGACTGTAATCAAAATTTGCAAATGTTTGGTCTCAAATTAAACAAATGTTACTAATTTTCACCCACTTTAAGGTGTTGGTCGCGGTAGAGAGACACAACTTAAAATGGGTAGAAATTTAATAACTTGACAGGTAAAGGGTCAAGTTATTATAAACAGATTCAAATGACATGAAAAAATTTAATCTTGACTAAGCATTTACCACTGACTAACGTATCTTAACTATCTTAAGAATTATTTTTTATTTTGGACTCAGACCCATAACATACGTATTCAAATAAAGCAGAAAGAGCTAACTAAGCCATTTATAATGATTTCAAGTTGAACAAACCCTTTGATCTATGGTTTATGCAAAACTATTTTAGAGCTGTAACGGTTAAAAAGTTCTTTATCTAAATATACTGTAACACCGGGGTTTTTCTGTATCATATGTATTAGAGCAGGACATGATTTAATTTAATGTTAATTTTTTTGTAGAGACGAGAGCGAGAATTCCAGGATTACATTCATGAGCGGTTTGTTCAAGCAAAGGCAGATTTCAGAGAGTTATTAAAAGAGACTAGATTAATCACATACAAGTGAGTGATTCCTATGATTTCTGTTTCCCTTAAATTGTAAATTTAGTATGGTCATAATTTCTCAAATTTATATGAATTGTTTCATAATTGAGTTTTGACCCCATCTTAGATTGTAATACAGTGATGAAATCTCTGCAATTTTTTTTTTAAAACTAATTATACCTATCCCAAAAAACAGTCGCATCTACCGGTAGTTTATTTTTGAGGAATAGAAAATGAATTTATTGTTTTACAGATTGATTATTCTGCTTGTGTATTTTTTCAGATCTAAAAAGTCAGTTGAAGAAAGTGACCAACATATGAAGGACATCCAAGTTGTACTTGAGGTATAGAATCTAAGTTCTCATGGAAAACGGTGGTGCTTTAACCCCTACAGTGCGGGGATCGACTTTAGTCGCAAAATCTGACGTCTGTAGACGTCAGATTCTGACGACTAAAGTCGATCCCTGCACTGTAAGAGTAAAAATATTCTAATGTCCGTAGACCCATAACATAGGTATTCAAATGAATCAGGAAGAGCTAACGAAGACATTTATGACTATTTCAAATTGAAAAAAACTCATTTGGTTGCGATGTTTTTTACAAATTAATTCAGCGCTTTAAGGGTTAACCCTTCACGGTGGAGCTTTGGTGTAGTGATTCACCCTTACACCGCTAAGCATAGCTGTAGCCGCTTTTAATTAATTCAGCCAATCAAATCACTTTTATTGGAAATAAAATGAGAGTTTAAACATCATCAAGATTTCCTAAAAAATACTCACAATTTAATTTGATTGGTCTCAAATTAAATTATGAGTATTTTTTAGGAACCTAAACAGGGACTATTTTATTTAAAAAATAAGTTGTGCCATACAATCAAAAGATGATAATTTACCCGCAATAATTTACAGTAACATTTTCTTTCTATTTCAGAACGACAAGCGTTACCTGATCCTGGACAGTGTGGCCGACGAGAGGAAGAAGATGCTGCACGGGTACTTAGAGGAGATGGAGCGTAAAGGTGTACCGCCTCCGCCCACGGCGTCGGAACCCTCACGGAGGTCTAAATAATGGAAAAGAATCTGAACCTTTATTAGGATCTAGATAATGAAGACCTCCCACCACAGTGTCAATCAGCACTAACTGCTTCAGCTACTGCTGTTTGACTCGGCTCACTGTCAGAGTTGGAGGTGTCGATCTACGTTATGGATCAGAACTGTCTTCAATTCACTTTTAGAATTTGTGGGGAACTAAAAAGTTCTGATATACATATAAGTGACTGTGTCATTTAAAGACTAGGCCTAAATGTATTAAATCTGCTACGATCTCCACCATTCACATCAGACTGTTGAGAAAAATTCATTAATTATTTGCATCAGACATCTACACCAGCAGTTCACTACATGTTCCATTTTACATACCTGTCTCGTCCATAGCATGGGCGTAATGTTTTTAACCTGCTGCAGTGGTCACTGAAGCTAAACAAATGATTCGCATTCAACATAATATATGGACTCGGCAAAAACATATTCTCATGGAAATGGCTATTAACCATTTCAGCGCGGGGACTGTTTTTAGATGGCAGTTTTGACGTCTAAAGTCGGTCTCCGTACTGAAAGAATTAAAAAAATTATAAAGGCCGTAGACATTTCTCATAGGTATTCAAATGATACGGAAAGAGCTAACGAAGACATTTATGATGATTTCAAATTGAAAAATACCCTTTCGTTTCCATTATTTACATAAAAATATTTTGGCGTTTCAAGGGTTAAATAAAGGTGATCTACACACTGAAAGGTGCTCCCTACACAAAGACCTTCATGTGCAGTTTTAACCCTTTAAACCCTCACGATGCATTAATGCATCATTTTACATCTCTGAAAAGAGATTTGATTTTCCCACAACAAAGGGGTTTAGAATGGAAATCACCATGCAACTGTTTTACCAATTCATTGCAATTTTCGTTAATTTTTCACCCACTTCTAGACATCTTCATCCACTACAAGTCGAGAATTGCGGCAGCAATTTGCGGCTTGTAGTGGATGAAGATGACAATGGTAAATTCAGGCTTGAAAGGGTTAAATTGCAGGGAAATCAAAAATTATAAATCAATAATATGAAATCTGGAAACAATGTATTTCGTGATTTATTGTTGGAAATTAATTTCCCGTTTTAAAGTTGTCCAGCAACTTCTTATCATGTCACAACTTAATTTTACAAGCATATTAATGGATAATTTATGCTGCACAATCAAACACTTTTCAATGTACCAGCAAGTAGTACGACTTTTACAACTTTCGAGTTGTCTATTTCTATGTCCATTTATAATGGTAATCAGGGAATATGTCATTTCTGAAACGAAGATGCCCATAGATTTACATTATGAAATATACATATGAATAGCCTCAGCCTTTAGATAAGCTTTGTCGTTTGAGAGAATCCACTTCTTATTCATATAAATGCATTTCGGAAACACGAAGTTTGCAATCGATCAATTTTAGTTTTCCACTGTCCATGAGCGAGCAGTTCAGTTTTTCACAATAATTGTTTTGTCATTTGTTGCTGCAAACCATCATCTAATGCTGATTTTGGTCTGTGGTTTATATTGTCAAAGTTAGTGATGAGCTAATATTTCGGCTGCTTTTTGACTTTTCACACATCCTGTAGTTATGCCTATTGGCGTACCTTGTCATTGAAGAATGTGGACTGTAGGTTAGTATTGTGCTGAGTAGTGCTTCGTGAACTGAGAATATGTTGTGCTAAATGCGTTGTTATGCCTGTCGCTGCCATAGGCAATGATTGAACTGTATGGACAGACAACTGTTATATATAAATAAATTGTGTATATACTGTACATCTTTTGTTGTCTTTTTAACATTTTCAGTGAACGAATTATATATTTGTAATGGGCGTAGACCCATAACACAGGTATTCAAATGAAGCATTTCAAAATTTAAGACGCATTGGTCTATATGGTTTGTATAAAAATATTTCAACTTTATATAGTAGCCCTAACTTACCGTTCATCGGTGAAAAAATTAGTTGGAAGCTAATTTAGACTGGTTTGCGTGGGTATTGTCAATTACCCAAAAAAGTGAGGTGGCATAGGGGCTGGGGAAAATGTTTTATTAGAGAAAATCCAAAATGTCCGCCACCGGCACACAGCCCTGTAACTTTTTAACAGTTTGCCAAAGAATATTGTGTTGGATGTCTTTTCCAACTAACTTGACATATTAATTACATTTCTGAAGTTAGTTTAGCATTCTATACTCCCCTTTTGCAGAAATCCAAGATGGCCGCCATCCGCACATATCACATCATAACTTTTGAACCACTGCTCTAGTAGCTGATTGTGGACTGGTCTTGTATACATTTAGATGTAAACTCTTCAGAAATCAAGTACTTCAAAGCCATTGAACAACTTTTGGTTGTACTCATTTGGCACTGACGTCAAAATATATACAATAACCCCCCTTTTTTAAGCGGGGGAAGGGGGGGGGGGTCTTTAATATATTTGTATACCCTTACAGCGATGGTTTGAAAGAGATCAATCTGAAACTGATTTCAAAATAATAATAAACACTGTTGTCACGACCATTTATCGTCTTGATTATTCCCTTTTGTGCATTTTGCACATTGTAAATATTGTAATCTTATTACGCAGACTTCTATATGTTTTCATTCATTACAACATGTATTTCTCTGCTAGTACTCGTTTTTGTTCTAATACATACATGATGTCGGGCGTTTTGCATGGAACAAGCAAATAATCGGGCCCACACGGTACTAGACGTATTACTTGTTATTCCACATCTGTTGCTTCATACCCATACCGAAGTGGATCTGGTTTCGACATATAAATTACAGTCAACATTTTTTTGTGAAGAAGTAATTCAAAGTACTTTGATGACATTGCACGAAATATTTGGTTTTCCTCTGACCGATTACTCTTACAAAACAACCCAACGATTTTAGGTTTAGTATTGAATGTAAAGGTCTAGTCAACTGTTAAAATTTGCAGGACATGGGTCCCCCAGAATGCAATATTGCCCGTGGGTAGGCCTAGGCCCTATATCGTAATAATACTAAATATGTGTTTTGTACCCAACGCCGCATTAAGAGCAAGTTCCCAAATCATAGCAGGTCCGTATAAACTTAAGCAACATCTATGAGTTATAATTCCACCAAAACTCTTAGCCCTAGCTCTTAGCTTTGGGTTTGCAAACTGACTGACTTTATTACTGCGGGGATAGCAAAACAGTTTACCCCGGGAATGTATTCACAGGACAGCTTTCCCCCAAACTTTGTACACTCCGCTAATGTTGGTTCAATGTTGGGCCAGCGTCTCAGACGTTGGTCTAACATTAAAACAGCGTTGGGCAAGTGTCTCCTTGTAGTAGTATCAATAGTTAGTTTGTCGACTGGACAAACTTTTAAGCTGGTTTTCCACACAAACGTCTGTCGTTAACATCCGTTACTATCTGTTCTGTCTGTGCAATGTCAGAAGGCAATATCTGCTCCCTGGTATACTAGGCATTTACTGCTTTTTAACTGGCGTCCCGTCTCTTCCTGCCATAGCGCTGCCAAAAGGCCGTATTTGTTCACTTGTAAATCAAGTATATACTTCCTTTCCGCTGATGTCACTGCCTCCTTTTGGCTTGCACTGACCCATTGTTGGTTAAATGTTGTGCCATCATCTATGACACTCTTCCAACATTGAACCAACATTTTGTCAGGGTATTGAGTTGCAGGTGTTCCCTGCAAAAATGAGACCTTTAGCTGGAGAGGACATATTTTTTTTAACAACAATAACAAACCTGTAAGCATGAATGATTACTCAATAATTCAACTGAATAACAAGTAAACTACTGAAAAGAGATAAAATAGCATCATCAGTCATAGTTTACAAACATCTACATTACTATTATTCCAATATAACCGCAGAGACAGTTAGTGTATCCATTCCAATCCCCTCACGAAAGTCTAGAAAGCATTTTGTTGGCACATCCTTCCCTTAAACCTGACATTTTGTTTTATACTATAAAACAAAATGTGAGGTGTATGGTATAAAACAAAATGTGAGGTTTGAGGGAGGGATATATATGCCAACAAAATACTTTCCGGGCTTTCATGAGGGGAGTTGGATAAATTATAGTACTGGGCTAGGTATCTGGGATGCTTTGCCTGATATCAAGCATATAGTAAATAATGGGCAATAGTCAGCCATCTTGCATTTGATAGAGTTGAAATTTGTCAAGGTATATAAATGAAAACAACCATTTTCAAATGCATATTCCTCCTTTATCTTCATTTCATCAGGGCTGTTAGGAGCATAAGCTCTTTGTAGGGTCTAGCTAGCTAACATACCGTAGTTTGCCAGATATCAGGCATATTCAATAATTAAATAATTGCCGCAAGTCTGCTATTTTGAATATGATCAAGTTCAAATTTGTTAGGTCACAGCTGTCACTCCCTGAAATCTAGCATTTTCTTTTTACTTCGTTACTTAGTTGTAGTGTAACTGTTTTATTGTGCTAATGTACCGTACACAATATATTTATGTACAGTGGTTTAAAAATAATATTAACTCCAGCCGATCTTGAGCTTATATAATTGGATACAAATTTTTGTATGTAATGGTACATATAATTAAAAAAATAATAATACATACCTCAAACTGAATACAAATTTACATGCATGCATCAATAGCCCTACCATTATTTTACACCAAGCTACGTTTTTACTACGGTAAAGCAATTACTGGTTAACTATTTTAGTATGGTACAAATGATAATTTATCATGTTTATATAATAATACCGTTCTCTCACTCCAACCTAGGCCTATATCTACAAATCTGGGATATATTTGTATTCATAACAAGACCTATTAAATTTGATTTTTTTCATTTATCCCGATAATCGGCTATTTTTAATTTGCCAAAATATCTCCCTGAAACCTCACATTTTGTTTTAGCATAATAACCTTTGAACTATCTGGCACATTTTAGCAGATATCACATATATTAAAGTAGGCCTAAACATGACGTCATTAGGCCAATTCCTATTTTATACCGGATGCTATCAGCAGTAACAGCGGTTAAAATCCAGTATTCAGCCATTGTTATTATGCGACTACATTTTTTGCCTTTATTGGCCCATTACTGGTCCAATGCGGAATATAGATCATAAACTGTATTGGCTGAAAACAGCACCAATGTGCAAGACATAATGATAATCAGGCTCAATTAAACCATTTTATTGGGCCAATACTGTGATGTTATCAGGGTAATTTTGAAATTGATGGGAGTTGAAATTTTTCAGGGCATTTCCCTCGATCCTTAAAACCTCACATTTTGTTTACTTATTCTATGGTCTAGCTGTCTGGCAATATTTTCTGTAGTAGTAAATCTTTGCTTTACGTCACTATTCGGCACAAAAGGTCTTTTAAGTGACATTGTAATACGATAAAAACGTTGTAGTCAATTGATGAGATGAATGATGTACAGATGATGATGTGAGGGTGGGGGTGATAGGGCATGGTGGGTTATTGAGAGCGTTTTCCTTCGCTCGCCCGATATACCCCCAGATATGACCACACGACCGGAGACTTGAGTTTTCCCTGTGCAATTTAATGCTGAAACTCTGTGGCATTTTGCGCAGCTCCGCTATCCTCGGGTCGGATAGTCCCCAGAGTAACAATAGGAAGGATAACTCCCTCTGGGTAACTCCATTCATCCCACGTGAGAGACATAATGTCAAACATGCTATTGCCGGTTATTTAAGGCTACCACAGCCTACAACAGCGCCAGCACTGATGCGGGTGCTGCATCGGCTCCGCTGTTGAGCGGAGGAGCCAGGGTACGCCACTGGCAATCTGCCTGAAGACTATGGCCAGATACGAGGAGGCTACAGCTGCCCTTGGATGATTGCTGTAGACGGCAATATTTGCTAGATATATCAGACATAATATATATGTTTTAAAGTAGATAATAAATGGCAGATAGTTGGCAATTTTGAATGTGATCTGAGTTGAAATAAGGTCTATCCCTCCCGGAAACCTCACATTTTCTTTTATATTAATTGTCTAGTTATCTGGCACTGGATATGAAGCATGTTAAGTTAAATAATGGACACCATTTGGCCATTTTGAATCTGATAGATTTGGAAGTTTTTCGAGGCATACATGTATATTTTATGAATTTAACTGGTATGCTGGTAACACTTTCTCAAACCTCACAATTTTTTATAGTTATAGTCTAGCTATATCAAACGATCTGCTTAGCCTTGCCCTCCTTAAAACCTCACATTTTATATTATATCAATTAATTGTCTGGCTATTTGGCATGGTTTGCCAGATATCACTATCAGGCATAGTAAATTAAGGCCATACAACGCTGCGCCAATTTGAGCATTGTAAGATCCTACATCATGTACCAGTGACATGTGCGCTATCAACTATTATATATCTGGGGGCTGGGGCCATGTTATAATACATGACATAATTTTATATCCTAGCATATAACCTGTAGTGAAACCACCTCCTGGGTGGATAATGAACAGGGGCATTAGATAGTATGTAGTTCTCATTTCTGGTCATATTTTGAAAGTCAACAAGACATTTAAACTCATTTTTTGCAATAGAAAATGTATATGACAATCATACATTTAAACTATTAAATCCATTTTAAAGTAGGAGGGTCATCATGGTTCGCTGAGCAAACATTAATTATCCACCCATCCGCATGTGCAGCATCGTCAAGGTTCACAGGAGTGGGGCCGCCGAAGCGAAACTATTATGGTTTGGTGAAGCAAAAGGACCCAGCTGCTACAAACACATTTTTTTTTAAAATTCAAGTAGTCTAGTAGATTGTGTATCGGTACAGACCGCTTAAATCGCTTGACAAGCATGAAAAATACCACAAGTTCTATACCTGAGTAATTACACTTTTAGTGTTACATACGTTCTCTCCCCTCCAGTACGCAGTGTACTGGCAGCCTATTATAGACAATATAGAGCACATTTGTTTGATGATATATATGCCATAAATGTATATATATTGTACTAGTAGGTCATGTAAGTCAGAACAGTGAAGAAATTACATTAACATGCTAATATTGATTTAAAAATGAACAAAGGAAACACCCACAAAATATTTTTTGGTTACAACTTATCCATTAATGGAAATACATATATGTATTTTTAATAAATATCAATTTGTTGGTGTCTAGTGGCTGCCATTAACGAAGGCTTTATTATAATAATACATAATCACCAATATAGATCAGTAAATTACAAAAATTAGGTCTTATCACACAAAGAATACTAAATATTGATATTATGTACTGGAGGGGACAATTCTAATTTACCACTATTTTCATCTAAAAATGTATAAATATGTGGTTGTTGTAACATGAATTTCCAATTAATATCCACGTGGGGGCTCAAAGAGGCAGGTTATATTGCAATAATAATATATCTTAGAAAAACACACTGTGTGGATCTTGAATAGTGATGTACTGGAGGGGACATTATTTTAACGGAATTTTCACATACATACAGGTAATTCTAATTAATTTGCTAATGTTAATCAGCAATCAGTTTAAAGTATTTGTATGCCATATATAACCACCAGACCTATTCAAAAGAGTAATTAAATGTCTATATATATGTAGATAGTTCAAGTTGGGCAGTGATGTACTGGCGGGAAAAAATGAAAAAAGCTTTTAACGGGAAATACTTTAAACTCAATAAATACACATAAAATCAGATTTTGTGACTCGATTTTTGTCAAACATGTGTCGTTTAAATCGTAAGACCAATAACCATACCACAAATAAAACTTTATTTGTGTGTTAGATGCATATCTGGAATAGAAAAACCCTCCTATGAAGACAATTCCGGGATGAGACTGCAAAATGTGTTGAAAATAACATAAATACCACTGATTCATGAAGAAATAATTGACAAAACTGTATAGAATTTGGTCTGTTGTTTCCCCATACAACCCTTGTTAAAATAAAAAATGTTTCATATAAATATCTAGCAGTATTTGCTAAAAAATTGTGTGAAGTTTCAATTTTTCCCAAATGCACCCTTTATGTGAAATTGCCCATATACTGGTATGCCAATGCTGGGCTAATGTCGGCCCAGTGCTGTAAGAGGTGGGCCACTATCAGGCTAACATTGTGTCAATGACTCAAGTTGGCTGATCAGCTGTGACCGCAACCCAGCAGACACGAGGCATTGACCCAATGTTGCTCTAATGCTGGCCCGCCGTCTTCGACGTCGGCACAACATTAAAACAACATTGGGTCAATGCCTCATGATAGCTGGGTAGGTGTTCATGAATGCCAGCAGTCTGTCGCGGGAGGGCTAGCCACCTTCCCCCACCCCTCTTTGCCTTACTTGACACAACCGTGTTCTGTTACGCAATATAATAATTAGGTCTTGGCTTTTTATCTCCAAAAATTGCAAATTTTGTATTATTAAAATTAGATTTTTGGACTCGGCGGTAAAAGGCACTGCACATTGATATAATTTATACACTTCTGGTGTGAAAAATGACCGAATAATGTAATTTGTTGCAATGCCCGATCATGTGGTAAATTAACCCTTTCATTACGACCATCTGACATGAAAAGGGGACAAAGTATGGTGAACTATACATTTTTATTTATTAAGTTTATTTTGCCTGAGTTTATGTCATATTTAGGGGAAATAGGGGTGCTGTGTGTGAGAAACGGTTGACATTTCTGTACACCAGTCCTTGTGAATATGTCCAATATAACGTTTGGGGTCCCTAGATTAGGTAGGCCTACATTCGTCTTTAAGAAGTGTTCAGATAAAATATATGTTCATGAATAAATATAGTGATTAGACCGTAAAGGGTTTTGATTGGAATAATATTGGCCAAGCGTCGCAGACAGTGGCCCAGCATTACATCAGCATTGGACCAATGTATCGTGTTTTCTGGTGTTTCTGGCGCCTGATGTAAAGAATACCCAGTGCCTGACTTATAAAGAGTAGGCCTAATTGTGGGATTCCCACAAAAAATAAAACTGGCCCAACATCATTCTATCGCTGCGCCACACTTTGAGCAATATCTTTGTTTTTGACACAACAAGTTAATTTTTAAAATTCCCGTATTTCTTATTTTTGACATGGTAGTGCCGCCAATAAATGCCCATTACGGCGCACACTGTCAAATTGTGAGCTGTGTATCGCTGTACTAGTTTCAGTATTAGTATTCAGCGTTGTTAGAACAGAGTCAAGGTTCGGCATCCCATGATCCAAAACATAGGCCTATATGTTTACCAATACAATTTAAATGAAATATTGCAGAAAAAACGAGCTACTGAAACCAAAATGTAGTTGAAATGTTGCTGATTCCAACGAAATAACGGACTGTCAACTGTAACTAGCTGACTGTAACCTCGCCACAAGGTAACATCGCCACAGGTAATCTCGCCACAGATTTGGTAACCTCGCCACAGAAAGCTGAGTAACTTTGCCACAGCTTTGGTAACCTCGCCACATGGGGCTAAGTAACCTCGCCACAACTTCGCCACACCTGTTGTATCCGCATTTATCAATGTATTTTCAAAGGGAAATCTCTACCTAGAACGTGGTGTAGATGTCTATATAGACTTAGACTATATGTGCCATTAACATCAAAAGCAAAAAAATTCTAAAAAATTGGACCAATACATAACGAATAATAATAGGCCTACACATTTATTTTGTACAGCAAATATTGTAGAAAATTTGTTCATTGTGACTAATAGTAGTAATATATTAACCCTTAAACCGCTGAATTAAATAATTTAAATTTTCACACACTTCGAGTTGTGTCTCACTACCTTGACCCACAACTTTAAGTGAGAGAAAACAACTCGTATTTGATAAATTTGTAATTTAAGACTAAGCAATTTACAAATCTTGATGTTTAAATGGCTAATAAAACGGATTAAAGCCACTACAGTCGCGCTTAGCGGTTTAAGGTGAATAGGTGTAGGCCTAGCGGCAGCAACAGAGGAAGCTGATGACACTGCCCCAAAAAGAGATCCGACAGCACCCGAGGAAGACAATGAGTAGCACTCAGGCTATGTGATCGACTCCAATAACACTCGATATTGTTGACGCAATTGATTGACACAAGTGATATTAACTCATATGGGTGAGTGCGTGGTGACGTGAAGCGTACTTGCAAACGCTGAATGTTAAACCATTTTTTCTTCTTCCGGTTTTAATAATAGCATAACCGCCAATATAAATCTTTGATATTTCTATCAGCATGAACACCTGATGAACGTTTAATATGGAATATGAGGTGATATGAATGACCCTTATGTGTTTTATTTGTTGTTGGGAAAATGCCCCCCTTTTGAAATAATAATGGGTCACATGCCCCATCGTCTAAGGCCAATGTCCCCCCCTCCGAAAAATATCATGGGCCCCTTGGCCCCCTTTTTCCAATTTATAAATCGGGCACTGAATATGTAATAGTACCAATCTCATACATATAATTTTAACTATTTATATTACCGTATATTAACCGTCTGCGTCCCTATGTTTGGGCTATATTCAAGTTAAACTGAACGTAGATTTTACCCTAAGTCTATGCTAAAAACACAAATAGTAAGCCTAATTTATGTTCTTGTACCCTATCGATGGAAGCTGATATTCAACATCACATTGTAATAAAGGCCTAAATATCACGCTAATAGGGATCTAATTAGAAGTTACTAAAATGTGTGGTACCAAAACCATAACTTTATTTTGAATTGAATTTACAAATTAGTAATATTATTAATAAATGATGTTCCTTTAATGCTGGGTAAACGATGTAGAAGGCGGCACAACAATAAACTAAATATCCAGTTATCCCTGGTTTAATGCTAGTCCACCGTCTGCACTGCTGGCCCAACATTAAACTAACATTAAGTCGATGTAGCTTCTGTGGAAAGTATAGCGTATATAGCCAGTGTAATATATTATGAGATTATGCTTTGTACGCATCGCGTTGACTACTACAATGAGGCAATACCGCTGGAGTACAATCACACGTGTCTTGCCATAGAGTTAACTCTATATTTGGTCTGGCTAAACTTCTGAAATTCGAAACCTTTGAGTGTTGATCCACTGTTCGCCGTATCGTATTTGCTGAGATGCACCTAAAAGTATGCACACTTTAGAAGTGAATATATATGTATATTAAAAACATGCCTCGAAGTAATAATATGTAGGGCTATAAAGTGTCTATAAAGCAGCTGGGCCAATAGTGTTTTTTTAATGACACAGCATCATAGTTGAATTCACACTTTCCCATTTGTTGATTGTTTTCTACCAATTACTGGCCAACCGTCAATGATGAAGACGAGGACCAGGCGTGCATGTGGATTATAAAACTTTAAAATATATATTTGTCATTTTTGCAATAAATTAAAATCAAAGTGGAACAGGGAACACTATTATGGCAGAACCAGAGTAAAAACATACCTGTCAATTATAACAGGTAAGGGATAGCAATGACATGACCAATATATATTATGCACATTTAATATGTTGTGCAGAATAAAATATGAAAAATGTTGGGCAGCCCTGACGGTGAACCAATATTAAATCCACGGGTAATGTGTTTGTATATATGTAATAACAATACCGAAGGGCGGGGGGGGGGGGGGTGGTCCTGGTGCCTGCTAGGAAAGTCAGAGATCGCGGATTCGTCTCCTGCTCTGGCATGCTAATTTCAAAGAAACAAAATGTTTCCTCCCTGTTCAATTGTAAATATTGAATATTGTGGGCAGCCTCCGTGACCGAGAGTTAGTGTGCTCGGCCGTAGACCAACAGGGCTCAATTTCGAATCCTGTGCCTGGAGCAGGGTTTGGGGCAAGTACATCGACACAGTACTTGGGTACAAGTACATTAAAATTGTTCAAGTACAAGTACAAGTACAGGGTTTTGCGAAATGTACTTGAGTACTACCCAAGTACATTTCAAATGTACTTGGGTACAATTATCTAGTACCCAGTACAAATGTATAATATAACGCATACAAATATACCAGTAAATGCATAAATTAAGAAACAAAGGTCATATTGAGTTGAATAACTTGTTTATTAATTGCATATTGTAGTATTGAATTATATTAATAGTCAATGTGAGCTCAATAAATTGTTGATTCATTGCATATTCATGTATTGAATGATATTAACAGTCAATGTGAGATCAATAAATTGTTTATAATTCATTGCATATTGGTGTATTGAATGATATTAATAGTCAATTTGAGCTCAATAAATAGTTGTGTATTTAATCATATTAGCAGTCAATGTAAGCTCAATAAATTGTTTACCCATAGCATATTTGAGTATTGAATGCTATTATACAGTTATTCATTTCTGTAAATTACATCCGATGATTATACGTTTTTGAAACGTTGAATCGCTCATTTGGCATCTCTCTTGTTCATATACCTTGCCTGCGATACTAAGAAGTCTCTTGACTGCAACAGATGATGCTGAGACAGTCAGGTAGGCCTACTCTAACGCCAGTGTGCTTAAATTGGGGAAAACATTTATATTTACTTCCCAGTATTGAAGAGGATCACTACTATGGAAATGAAATGAATCGGGCTTTAGGCCACCTTTGTGCACATATAGGCTAAACTGGACCAGGAGAACCTCCTTTGGATGGTGAGATGATTGAGATGACACTCTCTTCCAGACAAAGGATTCGAAATTCGAGCCCTGGCGGTCTGAGGCCGAGCACGCTACCTCACGGTCACGGAGGCTCCCCACAATACTGACTTTCACACGTGGATGGGGAAAAAACATTTTTGTTTCTTTCAAACCGCCGAGACCGGGAACCGAACCCCGAACTCTGGCGTGAGAGGCAGCGGTGCTAACCACTACCCCAGAGCCCCCGCCCCACTACTATGGAACTATTGTGGGTTGACTACAGCGGGTACGGCGCAATGGCCCAATGTTGGCTTATTGCTATGTAATCATCGACGATGTTGATCCACAACTAAGACAACGTTTCGTGTTCGCTGAGTGCAGTACAGGGAGGTGTAAAAATCGCTCCCGTGTTTTTAATAGCTAGGTTATGTCTGTTGATATTAAAAATAATGACCTATGTGTTACAAAAAATATTTATTTCTTTTCAATGTCATAGTTATTAACTGTCATGCGGTTTAATTGTATTCTAATTTGTTATGGTGCATATTTTAACTACCCTGTACTTGTTTTAGTATATAATATTATTTGGTTTTAAGCTTACACATCATGCATCTTAATTTTCATGGAACCATTGATTTTATGGAACCAATCCTGTTGTTACGTACATAGGCATGATAGGCATGTACATATATATTTTATACTGTTCATTTTTAATAACGCATAGACTTCCCGTCGTTAAATAAATATCTATCTATCTATCTAGTTATTATAAACGAGGAATATGATTAAACTTAATTTGTTAGAATTCTTGATTTGCCAACAAAAACACCATGGGCAACCACATTTTCCACTCAATTAAACACATCAAATATTCAGCAGAATATAATATTATTTAACATTGAAAAAAAAAACTAGAGGATATGCAATTATCAAAATGTCAATAATGTGTTTAGTGCTGAAATGGTTTGGTGTCGTAAATTCAAATGATAAGAAAAATTCAGAGTTCATATTTTCAGAATTATTGCCCATTTATTTGATCTTGAGGGGTATTTATTGTGGTTTGACACTTGAATATAATCATGAAAATAGCTCGCCGCACTGAAAGTGTTAATGAAGGCGTGATTAGCGCAGCTGTTAATTGCTCTCACAGGCGCCTGGTCAATTTGACACTTCTAACCCTTCTAACTTCAAGATATCTGCAATTAAAATTTTATTTTTATTATGCGGCGTGCTTGTAATCATTTAAGCACAACAAGCGACACTATATTTCCCAGACCAATTAAAATATAATTGCAATTCTTTCATGTTACAATATTGATCGAACAATACTTTTCGAAACGTGAACATGATGACTCTCGCAATTATAGGGTTTTATAGAAGGTAATCGCGCGAACAATAAAAGCTCCCCCCCCTTCTACAGCAGACGCGAGACGTTAATCCAATGTCGATTCATTAGTGAGCTATCATCTGCAACGCTGACCCAACAATAAACCAACACTGGGTTTATATCTCGTTTTTGCCGGGTCAGGCATGTGCATGGCTGTGTTAGACAGCGATGGACGATAACCATTGCTGTTACGCCTGTGTGTTGTTTTAACAATTTATCAGTACATCTATCTGTGGTCTACTGTGTGTATTGTGATTTTCATAATTGGCATTACGTAAGAGGGTGCAGTGAAAGTGCATTACGTCCACATGTGATAATGATGGATTAGGGCTACTGTATACTTCATGGCTGAGTAAGAAAAATTAAAAGCTGATAATTTACAACTTTGTTAGGCCTATTTTAGACAGAAGAATTAAAATTGAAAATTAAAGATTTCGTGAAAATTTCTGGCTAACTGGGGCATTATAAAAGTCCCAGAAGAAGTAATAATTGCACTTTTGTAATATTAACATTGTAGTCCTGTAAAATGATTCTTTGTCAAGCATATTTCATTAGGTGCAGTGCTTCAGAAAGTGTGTAAAATCAGCAAAATGTATTATGGGAACCGAACATAATAATATAAATGCCAATGATCGATATAAAGGATATACATCTTTTCATGATAATGCATCTTAGACTTAGAGTATAGATATACATTCCCTGACACTTTTATAGCTGATTTTTTGCAATGCTGTTGACAAACGTCAAGGCCCCTGGGCCTCTTCTTTTGTAATCAGGTTGTTTTACTCAGCTGAATCAACATACATGTACTGTCTGTACATTATTTAATTTGAATTTTAAGTGAGCGAAAATAATTCAGATTTGATAAAATGGAGGTCAACGTTTTTGAAATCTTGCCGGTTGATGCTACGTTTTCGTTTTAAACATTTTTGAAAGCTGGTATTTATTGTGTTTTCAAAAACATAGAAAAAACTAATTTCGTGATGCTTGTAATGTCAATCCAAGTTGAGAAAAAAGTAGAAAAAATGCATTTATTGCGAGGGACTTTATTGTGTAACGCCATCATGTTCCACACACACTTTTAAATATTGTGCATGCACAGCATTCTTCTTCTTGGTGGACATGGGTGCCAATTAGAGATGAGAGATTATGTAAGTTCACTTTATCAAATCCTGTAAGAGAAACTTGACCAGACTTGTGCACTCGAGCTGCTGGCTTTCAATGCAAGGTGTACACATGGTGGGATCACCTCGTCACGGCATAGCCTACTTGTGTTTTATCCACTTTTGTAGATAATTAAATGCAGATACACATATTATATACAAACTTCATGACCCCTTGTGACAAAAAAACGATACAAGCACAATTATGTTTTGTTGTATTTTATTGACATATTTATTTAAACAAGTAGGGCCTAACAAGTAGGGCCTAATCCTCTGACACCACATTTACGGGAAACACAAAGAAAAACGTTATTATCAGTAACAGTATATATCTTTTGGAATTTCTGTGAAATATCTTATGCTTAATATTATAAGTAACCCCATTCGTTAGAAATATAAAATATTTGTAAATGATAAATCATAATCCCTGTAAACACTGACTTGGGAAAGCCGTGAGTGTTCGGACGGATGGGTTATGCGTCACCTGGTATCAGCCCAAATATTTTTTAGCGCTGCTCAAAAATCAAAGGAGGAGGTGTGATGGTAGGGTCACTGTTAACGCAACAACTCAGCAGTCATTTTAATATTATTTTAATATTATAGATACTCCATGTATAATTGTATTATCATTGTATTATGTATGATTTTTAGATGTTTTTGTTGTCTTTAGTAAAATAGATATATTTTCACAGTCAATAAACAAAAAGTAACTTGTTTGGTGATGCCTTCTAACATTGTAGCGAACCTTCCTATGAAAGTTGTGGCAAACCTTCCAAAGCTGTCGCGAACCTTCCAAAGCTGTGGCGAACCTTCTAATTTTGTGGCTGTTAAAAGTCATGGTAGCTCATGTTGACTTTCGGTATGTTTGGCAGAGAGCAATCACAAAACTTGACGCTTGCTACACAGTTTATTTACAGAGGGACATGCTGCAGCTTTGACAATATATACAAGGAAAAACAACCCTCTAGCAAGAGTTCGGCTTCAACAGTGTAATGTCACCATCACGTCTCCACAATATAAGCCTATTCAATTCAGTGATTCTCGTCTAAGCAAATCAATGCCCCGCATGCCGTCTTGTGGCGGAACAGAGAGCAGGGCTTTGCCTAGCTCGAATCATGCCTCTGACGAGGCATAATACAGTAACTAGTCATGACACAGTGGCCAGTTACTGCCCGAAGCAAATTCAGAGGCGCTATTGACCAGAGAAGTCAAAGGAAGGTTGTCCAATCGTTATGCTATCTGCACTTGGCCTCCTTTTCTCTGCCTATTGACTGACCTCCGCTGTCGTGCAATAGGAACAAGGCATTGGCCCAACACTGGGTCAACGTTTACTAACCTGCCTTTCGTTTATATATTATACTTGTAACACCCATCTAAATGAGGGCCCGGGGTGACCTCGAATGGACACTTGGATGTCTGTCAGAACTCAGCCGGGCCGTCAAACTGCCGCCGTCTTAGTTACGGCAAACCCGTCAGAACATGATGACAATCGGGCGTTGGTTTTAACAGTGGCGAACCTTCCTGTGGCGTACCTTCTAGACCTGGGGCTGTTTCCAAAAAAATAAATTCGCTGCACCCCCCCTGCAACATAGGTTTCATGGTTTTTTCTTATTCCTGGACATATAAGCTTTGAATTTAAGAACAGTAACCAAAAATTACATTGTCCAAAATATGTCATTTTAACACCAGAGCATCAACAATAACTTGTGACAATTAATATGCGAAAATCGTCTCGCAAAGAAATTCAGGATACAAAATTCGTTTAAAAAATCAACCAATATATCTGTAAGTGTAGGGCTTCTCACCAATAGGGGATTGGTGGGACCAGCCCCAACTCACTTCACTTCAGTCTCCATTCCCGTCGGGACGACGGAACACAAATAACTCAGTTAATTCATCTTTCGGTTCATTCTTGTTTATTTAGTCTAGACGTTGTAACAACTTTAGTGCACAAATTACCACGCAGAACGCGACAACCTAGCCAGCGGCTAGGCGCTTGAGTCTAGCGAGACGTCTGCTCAACTCGGCAGCCTGGGAGTAAGTGGCACGCATCGCTTGATGCAGCGCGATTCGAAATTGAGGCTAGGCGGGCTACCGCCTTTTGTCAAAGGTTGGAAACGCCCGAACCAGCCCAAATGGTGAGACGCGGGTTCCCACATTACCCCCAGGTTTAGTGCAAACGTATGGACCAAACTAACTTGTGGAGACTGCGTCGGATCCGGTTCCACTTGGAAAGTGCACACAAACGTATACATTCAGCGAACAATAAAACAGTCAGGTTTGAAAATACAGCGTGGGTGGTTGGTTAACATCATAGTCGCAGCGTTACGAAGTAAAATTATCGATCAACACTAAAGTTCCAATCCTCGTAACACCAAAGTTCCAATCCTCGTAACACCAAAGTTCCAATCCTCTTAACACCAATGTTCTTTGAATAATTAATAATGCTGCTGCGCTATGTGTAACGACCAACCGATATGACTTTAATTAATACATATAACACTGAGTAGCAAAAGTATTTGCTAATGTGATTTAGTTAAATTGTATTTGACTTATTCAACTTAGTTTTGCCAGGCCTGGCGAATTTATATTTACAAATTATAACATTTATTACTTCGTTACTTGCGGTTGGTCCCGCTGTAGATGTCATTAGGCGCCACTACGGCATGGACCATCTGCACGAGCCGGGCGGGAGTTTGGATTGTTCGTCCCATTCTAGTCGTCCTCGCGGGTACGTCCGCTATAACTTTATCGCTATCGGCGATGGTAGAATCGTTGTTAACATTCGATTGTTTGCGCGTGTCGCTTGTATGAGGGGTTTTATCCCTTAAATGCAAAGGTACACGTGAATACGTTCGCAAACCACCGTCGCTCCCGTTAGCGCAGGAAACGTCGGGGGCTTGCGAATGTGGCGCTACATACGGTTTAAATTTGTTAGGCAATTTCACTCTTATAGCTTTTTGCTGTGGAGCAGTGGCCAAATTTGTACAATGTTTAGTCACTTTAGACTTTGTTGTTGTCTGTTTAACACTCCTCCTGTTGGACCTCTGAATGTGGGTACTACTGGGTGTTAGTGGATCCTGTGAATTCCTTCTAACCATCCCTGTAGTCTTTGAGCTTGTTCGTTTTGATGGCATAGTACGCTGTGTTATTGTACCTGTTGCAGGCTCGCACTCAAAATGTACTGGTTTAGCTCGGTCCAATGAGACTGTTTCTACCTTGCCTTTTATCAGGATTTTCATAACTCTGCAGCTCACGATGACCTTATATGGGCCGTCGTAAGGGGCGGTCAGAGGCGGCGCAATTGCAATTCGTTGCAAAAATACAAATGTGCATGTGTCAATTTCCTTATACTGGAAAATATTTTTCTGGTGTGTGTCGCGCGGTGGGCACAAACGGAGACGCGACATGGCTACGCTAACTTATCTGAGTAATTGTCGAAGTTTGTATGTACGTCGACGGTATATTTCTCTGTTAATTCTCCTGGTAGTCTAATTGTCGTACCATAAATCATTCCGGCAGCCGACCTGCCCAATAACTCCTTAACGGCGGATCGAACCGCAAGTAAAACGGAAGGAAGTGTGATTGTCCATGGATTCGGTGACTCGTGTGCCATAATGGCTGCTTTTAATTGACGGTGAAAACGTTCGACCATGCCGTTCGACTGGGGGTGGTAGCTCGTTGTGCGATTTCGTACTATCCTGAACTGGTTGCATAAACCATCCCATAATTTTGATTCGAACTGGGCGCCCCTATCTGTGGTGATAGTGGCGGGACTACCGGAACGTGCTATCCACCCACTGAGAAAGGCATCGGCGACAGTTTCGGCTCGAATATCCACAATAGGAATGGCTTCCGGCCAACGTGTGAAACGATCGACGCAAGTCACTAAATATCTAAAACCATCAGCGTACAGCAGGGGTCCGACAATATCGATGTGTACGTGGTCAAATCTCTCAGTAGGTTCGGTGAATTTGCCAAAAACTGGCTGATTGTGGCGAGAAATTTTGGCTGTCTGACAGCCTTTGCAGGAACGGCACCATTTGGCGATATCTATGTTCATTCCATGCCATACAAATCTCGTATTTATCAAAGGCTGGTAGCTCTATGCGATGGATGACTTAATCCATGTAGATTTAAGAAAACGGTTTTTCGAAATCTTTCTGTCAGATACGGTCGATTGTGTCCTGTTGACACGTCGCACCAAATCAAATGGTTATCAGATGATTTGAGCAGTTTAAAGTTCATAGTAGACGAAGTTGAATGTCGCGATTGCGTGAATTCCGCATCTAAAGCTTGATCTGCGCTTATTTCTTTGTAATTGATTGCTGATGTATTGTCTATGACTGACACTGATGGTTGTGACAGCGCGTCAGCGACAAAATTTGTCTCGCCTTTAACATATCTTATATCCGTAGTAAACTCGGCTATGAAAGCCAACTGTCTTGATTGTCGCAGTGATGGACATTCAGTAACTGATGACAATACAAAAGTTAAAGGTTTGTAATCAGTATTTACGAAAAAGTTACGGCTTCTAGATTGTGTCTAAAATGTCTGAAAGCTCGCAGTCAAAAGCGCTGTAACGTGTCTCCGCAGGATTCAATTTTTTACTGAAAAATGAGAGTGGCTGCCAAACATTGTCTATATATTGTTGTAAAACGCCACCTACGGCGAAATCACTAGCGTCACACGTGATATTCAACGGGGCCGAATGGTCTGGATGTACCAGGAGTGTTGCATTTGCTAGTATTTGTTTGGACTCTGAAAATGCCCATTCTGCACTTTCATTCCACTTTAAATAAAAATTAGACCTCGGTGACAGTCTTGTATGACCGTCATTGGCTGCAGTCAGCAAATTGTTTAACGGCGTCAACTTCGCCGCGCATTGTAGTATAAATCGATGGTAGTAATTTACCATTCCTAAGTATCTTCGTAACGCCCGTTGCTTTTCGGGTATAGCAAAATTTACTATAGCGTCAACTGCGCTGGGCAACGGCGAAATTCCTTCTGAACAAACGTGGTGGCTTAAAAAGCTTAACTCAGTTGTACCGAACTGACATTTCTCCGGACTGATCATAATACCGTATTTGGCTAGTCGGGGAAAAGTATTTTCAAATGCTTCTTATGGGTACTATGATCGGGGCTGGTGACTAATAAATCGTCTAAATATACGAATACAAAATGTAAACCGCGGGTAATGTGATCGATGAAAGTTTGACCGGAATTTCGTAGACCAAACAGTGTCCTAGTAAAATTGAAAAGACCAAAAGGTGTGGTAAACGCTGTCTTATGCACATCAGACGGTTCAACTGGAATTTGGTAATACACTCTTACTAGATCAATTTTAGAAAAAAAATTCGAACCAGTCAAACGCTGTGTAAAGTCTTGAATGTGCGGGATCGGGTATCGATCTGGAACGGTACGGTCTGAGCGTTCAAACTTTGATAAACGCCACATGGTCTCCAGTCGCCATTTTTCTTGGGGACCATATGAAGCGCTGAGGACCATTCACTGTCGCTGGGTTCGATAACTCCTAGCTTTATTATATCGTTGAACTCGCTTTTCGCAGTGACTAGTTTGTCAGGGGCTAATCGTCGTGGTCGTGCGAACACAGGGTGTCCTTTAGTCACTATTTTATGTGTAATGCCGTGTTTGACGATCTCTCCTTTCGTCGTAGGGCGAGTCAGTTCCGGGAATTGACCTGATAGTCGTGTGTAGTCGTTATGTACTGCGTCCACTCTATTGAGTGACAATGGTGTAATTGACGATAGTGAAGCAGGTATAGCTAGACCGGTTATCATGTCTCTTAGACACCTACTTCTCAAGTCCACCAGTAAACTATAATGTATTAGGAAATCTGCCCCTATAATGGGCTGCTGCACGTCTGGTACTATAAAATTCCACGTGTAGTCAGGTTTAAGGCCGACGTCGACGACGCGATTGCTAGTACCGTAGGTATTAATAGTAGTATTGTTAGCTGCAACTAGGGGAAGACAGTTAGTGCCTGAAATCCTGTTAGCGCAAGACTTGGGTAAGACGCTTACTGCTGCACCCGTGTCTATTAAATATTTGCATTTATTGCGTTTGTCTGCGACGTACAATAACTTAGAGGGAAATAACTTGGGAAGTGTAGCTTCCGCGAAGTCATGTCACGTCTCGGTTTTTTCGCCAGGTGCAAGAGTCGCAACCTTGCTCTGGCTTAACAGTTTAAAGAGAACGCGCAAGGGTCTCGGCATGTGCGTGCTTTATCACCGAAAGTCTGGTGATAATAGCAGACGGGTTTTAGCCGTATCGGTCGGTGGCGTAGTATTTTTCTGCGATGCGTTCGGCGGCGGTAAATTCGGACGTCTAACTTCATTATGGTTATTTAAAGAACATTGTGTATTTAGTATAAATGGTTGTGCTTGCATGTTAGGTACATATTGAGCCCTAGGGGTGCGATTGTCATTTGTCCGAGCACGTCTGGTATTCCTCCTCTTGTCTGCGGCCATGGTGGATGTCGCTGTCTCCGGTTTTTTTAATTGACAAGACAGGTCGTCTAAAAGTCCTACTAACTTGCCGGTCTCGCTTACTTTGATTTCAGCAACCCCCAGTTTACTTTCGTCCACGTCGTTCTCAGAAGCAAGTGCCCGGTCGGCCAACATGGTCAAACTCTCCAACGAGGCACTATCTGGCTGTGTGGCCAAGTGGGCACGTATCAATGCGGGCATCTGTCGGATGAAAGCCTGCCGTATCACAGCTCTACCAACTACAGCTTTCCAGCCAAAGCCGGCCGTCTTCTGCAATCTTCGAAGGAATCTGGATGGTTTGTCAGTGCCAATCTTCTCCCCAGAAATTACTTTGTTCACTCTCTCGGGTGTAGTAAGACCTCGTCGCTCTATTAGGATGCCTTTAAGACTCTCATACTTATTTGTGCGGAAAGGTTGCAGAAGCACATCTCTGACGTCTGACGCTACCTCTCTGGAGAATGCTGCACAGGTGAGACTATATCGCTCGTCATCATCCGTTATATGGTGTAAATCGAACTGAGTCTCAATCTGATTGAACCATAGTTCTACGTCTGTAGCATAGAAGGTGGCTATCCTGAATTTCGGTAGATTAGTTGATCGCCGCAAGCTTTGTCGTCTGAATGGCGAAGGGCTTCTGGAAGATTCACTCTTTGAATGACTGCGCTGGCGTCTACTGCGTGCAATTCGTTCAAAATCTGCTTTCAGCTTTCTGTATTCGCTGTCAGCTGCTTGAATCTGATCTTCGTCTGCTTCACTTGCCAGAAAATAATAGTCTTTACGACGAACCCCTTGTCCTTCGAGGGGTGAAGACAAGAAACCTTCGCTGTCAGATTTGGTAGCCATCTTGAAATGTTTCTAACTTGAAATTATTTAAATAGTAAAACGTTTGAGTTGCAGGCCTATTGGCTACTGGGCAGTACTCAAACGGTTATTAACATGGTATGCATTTAAAACATACTAACTATATTGGTTGTCGCGTCCTGCATGGAGAACTGTGTGCACAGTTATCTAGACCAACGAATAAGTCTTAATACATGCTGAATCTGTAATTTTTAAGAAGGGTCCATGCTATGTCACATATTGCAGAATACGGGGGTTGCTGAAATGTCGAAAAATCGCTGTTTCAGTAATTGCGTTTATATTGCTTTCTATTTCATTTTAACATATAAATTGTGAAAACTGTAGGTCACAAAATGTATATAGAATGCCAGAATAAATGCTATATTGCTACTCTAAGCTATGATACCATAGTATTTGGTAAATTGACCTGTGTGGAAATGCTTTCCACGCAAATCGAAAAACACATAGAAACATCAAAATGTCAGTCATAATCCGGTGAATTGAATAACGATTAAAACTGGCCCATCATGAGAAATTTTCGTTCTCTTGACGATAGGTCTAGTGCGACTGTATTATTTATCTAGGTTACAGTTCGACTTGACTTTGAAATTATTTTATTCAATTCTTGACTGACAGTAGTCTATAAAGACTATATAGTATAATCTCGCCAATGAATATTTCCCATAATGAACATCTAATATTTTTTTTTTAAAAAGTCCATCATGAAAATCATTCACTGTGACGTCGAAATCGATCGCTCACTTCGTAGTATCACACGTGGATCTGTGCCCGTCGGTTTAGGTTGTTCGGGGGTGATGGTGTTGTGAGCTATGTGTGTACGGCGGCATGCTGATCTCACCGAGTGAGTGGTGTACGCACTGATTACAGCAGCGGCCAGTGAGTGGCGTACGTGATTTATATCATGTAGGCCTGTGTATCAGTATGAGATAATCGAATCAGTATCAGATAATCGAGTGTCGTGCGCGGTAGGGCCGCCTGCTTCAACTCATTAGCATATTCATAAGCTAGGTTCCGCGCCAGCATAGGCGTGAGACCTAGTCTAGCAGCTACTGACCGCCAGAGGGCAGGTCAGCGCGAAAATATGTAAAAGTAGAATATTAAATTTATAATCGGAACTATCACACAATGTGTAATATAATTTTAGACGTCAATTTGAGGCTGAAATACGTTCAGTCTCACTTTGAGAAAAAGATATATTTGAAAAGAAAATTTTACAATGTCTAGATAATTTTCCAGACAGCGTGTGGCCTAGATATGTAGGCGGGGATTGTCAATCATGCCACCGATTCAAGATGCAGCTAAATTTATGCTAATTATGTCGAGTTGAAAGCGTGGGGTGATCCTCGCAATGAATGGCGGGTATGGTATGGCGGGATTGAGCGCGGCTATCGGTAGCCAATGGAGCTAAGGTTAGGGATACCACAGCAAAATGGTTGCCTCGCCAATACATGGTAAAATATTTCTCCTGCCGCTGAAAACAAAATATGATTGGAAATGACAAAATGTTGACCTACGGTCCTAACAATGATGTTTTAATAGACCAAATAAGACCTTTTATTCACATACATTTCAGGCGAACAATTTTAAGTGGACCTAGGTCTATCAAAAGTTCTCTGAGTCGAGGCGATATTTTGTTTGAAAATTTCATTTTTCTAATTTTTCAGACAAGAAACCTAGTGGCGTTTCTTGAACAGGCCGTAAAAATTCGAATCACCCAATTATGGTGTAGTCTACAACGATTTAAAATGAATTTAAAAAATATTCGCCTCCCAATCGCCCACAGTTGCGTAAGTAGGAGAGAAATATTCCACAATTCTGACTTGATAGGGATGAATCGAGAAGATTCTAATTTAGTGTCGAGCAAGAAACGACGTGTCAGCCATCTTGAAAAATGGATCACACGTGGTTATCATCCAAAATTATTAAAATTTTCGCTGTTTTCCGGCGGAAACGCGCGTGCCTCTCTCCGGATAACCTTCCTAGCTAATCCTTACTGGCATATTTAATTATGACCTACAATTTTCACGTACCTTGGGAAAAATGATGTGTCATTTTTCCGAAAAATTCCCTAAATTTTATAAAAAAAACTATCCTTGAAACCAGTGGCTTTGCGTCGAGCGTTGCTCTGTGAAAATACTGTTGTGAGTCGTATCAAACGGCTGTGGTCACCAATGTAAGTGTTGGTGACGATCGTCCAAATCAGAAGGGTGCATGTCTATCAAACGTCGGGGGCATCAATGTATGTGTAGGGCTTCTCACCAATAGGGGATTGGTGGGGCCAGCCCCAACTCACTTCACTTCAGTCTTCATTCCCGTCGGGACGACGGAACACAAATAACTCAGGTAATTCATCTTTCGGTTCATTCTTGTTTATTTAGTCTAGACGTTGTAACAACTTTAGTGCACACATTTCCGCGCAGAACGTGACAGCCTAGCCAGCGTCTCGACGCTTGCGTCTAGCGAGATGTCAGCTCAACTCGGCAGCCTGGGAGCAAGTGGCGCGCATCGCTTGATGCAGCGCGATTCGAAATTGAGGCTAGGCGGGCTACCGCCTTTCGTCAAAGGTCGGAAACGCCCGAACCAGCCCGAACGGTGAGACGCGGGTTCCCACATATCTACGACAGCTGTGTTAATGACGCAAAATCGAAACAAAAATAAACAGCAAATTTGAAATTTACAAAAAATAGCATTTTAATGAAATTTTATTTGAAAAAATGACAAATTTTAAACTTTGCTTTCCTGTAGTTATACTGAAATTTAGAAGGAGTAATGTAGATTGTATTTTTTTAGAACGATAAACCAAACATTGGGAGTATATAATGTACTCAATTTACAGTATTTTTAGGCAGGACCGAAATGATTTATTTTTATGCTTTTTTTTGTCTATTTTATTTTATTCGCCATATCATATTTTAATATAGTAGTTTTATATTTAAATAAAAGATTTATAACAATTATAAGTATTTATACCCAGATAGCGAATTATAAAAATTATAAATAAACATATTATAACACTTTTTTTCGTAGTAATTTGACATATTATACTTGTGAGCCAACTGGCTTCTATTCAAAGTCTGAATAGTCACCAGAAGCCTGGATCCCATTTGTTGCATCAACTTCTAGCGCGTTATCACATAGAGATTTACATCCACATACACTGGTACAGTTCAGGCTATTATGACAGCATGTACATCTTTTATCTTTGCAACTTTTGCACTTACAGCTAAGACACTCCAGAACAAGTTTGAGGGCAGGTGTGTTATTCATCTAGTCTATGAAAATGCTGTTTACTTTCACCCTCCAACCATGTCCATGTGGGGTCAAGTAAACTCCTGCGCCATATTGCAGCTTGATAGCTAGAACGCAGAATATGTTTATATGTATCATCTTGAAATTAGGGCAGACGTGATGGATCGGTTGTGAGCGATCCAAATGGATAATATCTCAATTGATTGACATTATGCTGTTGTTTATGCCCATATATGGCACATATAGCTTCTCTTAGCAGTTCGTTGGAAATGTTGAATGTTGTGCCAAGCTGCTGTATTGTTTTTCAAAATGAAAAAATAGTGCAGGTTAGTTCGAATGCGATATGGTATTATTACTTATTGAATTTAAGAAGAGCTGTATAAATCGACTTTGTGCTCTCAGAACCATGGATAAACACATTTCAAATGGTTGACCAATTATTTAGCCGATCTTGAGCCCTAATCCATCATTTCCTGGCCCGCATCTTGTAGGCTTTGCAATGCTATGTAGATATCCCACCTGATGTTAATTCTAGTAATATAATCAAGCTGCCGATCAAGGTAAAATTTGCAAATTTATTGAATTCTTCCAGGGACTTTGTCTTTTAAAACCTGTTGTATATTTAAGGAACAGGTTTTGATTGACTTGCGAATATTAAAAATTCGCCCAACCAGTAGGCCAGTATTTGTGGGAAATCCCGTATATATCCGCATGCATTGTTTTTTTTCGTTGATATATAATACAATCCCAGAAGCTTTCATCTAACTTGATAATATGGTTAACTTGAATACAATTAAGATGCAGAACTATGACTGCTCTTCATGTACTTATGTTTCAAATGAAATTGCTGAGGGTGTATTGTAGTTATTCTCATCCATACATAATAAGGCTAGAAGCTGGGACGGAAATTCATGCCTCATATGTTAATAATTTATATGATCCAAGGTGAATAAAAAATGGTACTACCATCATTGATACTTTAATGCAAGACTGTATTTGGGGAATACTCAAACATCTTGTAATCCATGTGTGGCATTGCTTCGTCATTTTGTTTATCTACTTCTCGTCTTCAGTTAACGCCAAGAACAGTACCACGTACAATTATCAGGTAAATGTGTTAGGTGACAGTTTGTTCAAAACAAATTTTGTTTCACCAGATAATAATATTATGTGTACTTAGTAAGTACTAATTATTAATGGATATAGCTTATTGCTTTGCTTTAAAAGTAATGATAGTTGAACATGAATTGCCATCCATAGTGAATATACCTAAGATATGCTGATGCTACAACATCATCTTCTTTAAAACGCAAATAAGTAGACCTATAATTAGCCAGAGCCCTATCAGTGTCCGAAGAAGTGTTCATGTCAGTGTTTATAGTATTATAGCTAAAAGTATAATCCGAAGGCATCATCATACTTCATTATATTTCAAGGTTTTTAATAAAATGTTATTTTATTTTCATATCTAAATTGTAATAAATTTATTATTATTTTTATTACTATTAGGTCCTTATTATTACAAAAAATATATGTAAGATGCTTCACGGCTCACGTTATGACAAAAGTAATTGCAAATATATTGGCAGAAAGTGATAGGACATGCTGAAATGAACGACAGCCAATTTTAAGCTCACAATAATTAAATAAACAGTGTTTTTACGTGTTATGTGGTCTTTTTCTTTCAAATAACTAACAACAGTAAATGATATGTCTTAGGAAGGTTTCTTAGGTTTATATTGTGGTATATTATGCAGAAAATAATGTTCATTTACAGGGAAATGCGACGAAAAATATTTTTATTTTGGCGGCCATTTTGGATTTTCTGAAAAAGCAGAGCCAAAATTAGAAGGCTTTAACGACTAAATTCTATCATTCGCTCCTAGAGAAACTGTGTACCAAATTTGGTGCTTTTGTCCGCCCAATAAATATAATGCTAAAAAATGACGCTAAGGAACTAATAAATATCCATTCGGGTATGGTCACAAAACACTGAATATGACACATTTCGGGATTTTTTATTTTGTGTTAGTACTATCAATTTTACTAAGTAATCATATATGTTTATTACATATTCGTATAAAACTGTACCATTAGCGGAAATTCAGCGAAATAAAATTTACAAAAAAATAAATGTCAAATTAAAAGAAAAAAAATTGATCAAAATAAAGTTTTTACAGCTTTTACGAATGTTTTATTCTTATTTTATTTATGGTTGCGCATGTATACATTTGTTCAGCGTATTTTAGCTGAATGTTTAATGAAATATTATAATTCAGATTAAAAATGATGACTGAATAATATTATTTTTAGTTCTATGACTTTTCTTAGGGTATGGTGAATATTATGTCTCAATTACGGTTTTTGGACACCGGAATTTTTTGTTACTGTTTCGAATATTAAAGTTGATATATTTTCCTACAATAACAAACGAAGAAACTTATGTCGCAGGGGGGGGGGGGGGGGGGTGCAGCGAAATCGTGTTTTTAGCAGGCTTTCGCAAATTAGCCCCAAGCCTATTCCTGTGTTCATGAATAAACACTGCCATAAATAATACCAATGTTTATTCTCAATTATTAACAATATCGGGGAAAGTATTAGTTTTATTTCAAGTCGCACATAGTAAAAAATATAACATTAGCTCTAAAGAGCTAGTACAAGGTAGTAGGTTGAATGCATATGTCATACCATTAAAACATTATTCTTCGATTCTCACAAATAATATAGTTCCGTATATATAAAATCTCTTTTGAATTATGCACATGTTACATGTACGGCCCAGAGCATTTTTAAATTAAAAATGCTCTGGGCCGTACATGTAACACGTGTAAGTTGGATCTTTTTAGCGGACGTTTTAACAAATTTGGCACAAAAAGGGGTGGGCGTGCGCCCATCCCCCCTCCTCTGGATCCGCGCCTGAATCACATTGTCGAAAACGGAAGCACACATAATTTCAGTTTTCCGTCATAACATCGCATGCATTATGTTCAGCAAATGGTGTTTCTGATTCAGTTCTATATTTGTTATTGTATGAGTTATTATGCTTTTTCTTGTCAATTTTACAACATATAACATCAACACAGTTTATTTGTTGAGCTGTTTGCCACACCATCGGTTTCTCCTTGACTAATTGCGTTTTCTACATGACGCTCACTGTGAGCGATGCTTACCTCAAGTTCGAAATATCCTAATATAATTTGATGAATTGACCATAATACGAGCTGAAAGATGATGGAAGCTAGCAGATGTTTCACTTTTGACCACAAATCTATTATGATATCAATACAATAGCTTACAATTGTAATGGCGAATTTCAAATTATTCAGTCGAAAATATTAAAAATAATTACGATTTTCATTCAGTATTAAAAATAGCACGCATTTTTAAGTGGATGGTCTGCTATGTCTCACACTAAACCAGACTTTTACAATAGATATGGATAAAGTTTCCAGCAATTCAATTAGGATAATGGGAAACATTTAAACATGGGAAAAATATCACTCCAATAAAATTAAAAAGGTGACGCAAGGGTTATTTCTATTTTTTTATGGCAAAAAAGACTAAAATATTTCTAGTCGAAAATTTTAATTGTAAGTGATTTACAAAAATTTGAAAAAAAAGTTTTCAGGAATCGTAAATTTAAGCTAATTATTTTCTAAATTATTTCACTTCCGGTCAGAAAATCCTATATGTCAAGTGATGTATTTATGTATGTTTAAGCGCAATCAAATTGAATACAAGTCATTGAGCAGAAACTGTTGCTCTAGTATTGTGGGTCAATGTCTCAGTTTGCTAAGGTTTCTGTTGTATTATTCTTTAAACTTTCGTCAATACAAGAAATAGTCCTTTGTCAATCATAAATTAAAACATCGCCAATGATAACTTAACACCACTGAAGCCCGTTTTTATGTGCTGAATGCTATGGCATTCAGCACATAAAAACGGGCTTCAGTGGTGAAAGGGTTAAACCTTAAAGCGCTAAATTACATAATTAAAGTGGGTGAAAAATATTGCCTCAAAACATATTTTATCTGGATACTGACACATGTAAGGGGAGTCGGAATATCGTGTGATTGTAAATCTTTGTGAGTGAGAGTGTGACAGGAAAGGTAAGTGTGCTTTTTTTGACCATTTTACGTTTGAATTGAGAACATTCTGAAAACGCGCCAAGAGTGTCTGTATGGGGCCATGTATCACGTGATTGTAGACCAGTGCCGTCCCCACTGAGGATGCACTGCACAGCGGGGGGAATGAGCGAGTATAACGTCCGCCCAATTCAACAAAACCTATTTGATATCGATAAAAATACGTTTTTATTTTGTAATTATTATCGTGCGATGCAGTGACTGAAATTTGGACGATTTCAAGTGTGTTAAATGGGTAAAATCGTCAGTTTAATCGACCGCCCCCGGAGTCCGTTCAGATGTTGTCTGATTCAATTGTTGCAACCCATGATATCATAGATACGTCATAGAGTCCGATCATTGCTGTGTACCCTAGAAAACGAGTATAATTAACTAATTAATCAATCAAACCACACTACTTCCCCCCAGTGCTTTCTCGTGTATCGCAGCGTG